>CM053028.1:84645578-84786973 GCA_028564925.1 Lithobates sylvaticus
CTGAAGAAGCAGATGTTGCTTGCAAAATCTGTTGACACTGGAATAACTGTAGTGTAGTGTTATGCCCCGTACACACGATCGGACATTCCGACAACAAAATCCATGTTTTTTTTCTGACGGATGTTGGCTCAAACTTTTCTTGCATACACACGGTCACACAAATCTTGTCGGAAATTCCGAACATCAAGAACCAGGTGACGTACAACACGTACGACGAGCCGAGAAAAATTAAGTTCAATAGCCAGTGCGGCTCTTCTGCTTGTTTCCGAGCATGTGTGGAACTTTGTGCATCGGAATTGTCTACACACGATCAGAATTTACAGAGGATTTTGTTGTCAGAAAATTTGAGATCCAGATCTCAAATTTTGTGTGACGGAAATTCCGATTGAAAGTGTCCAATGGAGCCTACACACGGTCGGAATTTCTGACAACAAGCTCCCATCGAACATTTTCCGTCGGAAAATCCGACCATGTGTACGGGGCAATAGTGTATAATAGAGGATTTTTTTTTTTTCTATTGGCTAAACTTTGCTTATCTACAATTTGTTAGCTGATGTGGCCAGTAATTGTATATTTATAAGCAACACAATTAATTTTAATGATTCGAGTGGCAGTATGTCCATATGTTTTTTTGTGATAAAGTTGTCAATAAACATTTATGGCTTTTATGATCTGATGTGTATGGCCTCAATAGTCCTATTTATTTATCCAATCTATACATTTTGCAAAAGGGATGTCAGCACCTGAGCTAAGACTACATATAGTAACATTTATAACATTCACTCTTTATTGAATTTCCCCTGGTATCTACCATGCTTACCTGCCAGGAAAATGCCTGTTGATCACTCTGAAAGGAAAAAAAAACATTTGCTCATAGCACACACACATATACACACAGTCTACAACCCAATAATAAAAAAATAAAAGGAGGGAAAAAATGGCCCCAAATTATTAAAAAAAAATTCATACACTCAGAAATATTGAATTATTACTATTAAACAGATTAGTGTGGGTATCATTTGAGTTAATTGAATACTTTTTAAATATATCATATAGCACTATTATATATGCTATTTATTTCTGAGTTACATGAGAAAATTAACACAGTAAGTTAACGATGCACAGCGGGTATAATAAAAACCTATTAAAGCTCCCCCAATATAATTAAAATAAAAAAAGAGATTTTCTAATGGTATCAGGATAAGGATTTTTTAATGCAGTGGGTAATCATTATGATTTAATGACATGGCTCCAACTGTTAAGTAATTGAGAAAGGCATTCCTTTCATCTGATAAAGGTAGTGTTCTTAAAAGTGTGCCCGCAAAGCTGAAGCTGAAACAGAGTTTGAAAAAAAGTGACATTATCCAGTGAGCTCAGCTATTTCAGAATCGCCCACCATTGCTTCACTTCATTTATCGCACATAAATGCCTGTCATGTAAAATGCCATTTGCCCAGAAATCCTGGGGCACTGGCATACATACTTCACAGAGCGTTGCCTGAAGTCTTCACATCTATACTTTGAACTTCAACAAAGTCAATATAACTTATCCATGTAAATAATCTGTGACAGTGATTATATCATGCAAAATATTATTTTAATACCGATACTGAGTAGGATGCTACTAAGATTTGAAAGAAAGTTCAGAATTGTCAGTCTATAATATATATACTGTTCTAATGCCGCATAAACACGATCGGAATTCTCGTCGGAAAAGCCTTGCATGTTTTTTCCGATGGAATTTCCGACGGAATTCTGCTCAAGCTTGTGTTGCCTAAACACGGTTACACTAAATTCCGACCGTAGAACACCGAACAACACAGTGACGTACAACAACACTTCGATGAGCCGTGAAAATGAAGTTCAATGCTTCCGAGCATGCATATTGTTTCCGAGCATGTGTTGGAATTTTGCAAGTCGGAATTGCCACAGACGATCTGAATTTCCGATAGAAACGTTTTCCTTCGGAAAAATTGAGAACATGCAATCAATCATTTGCTGGCCGAAATTACGCCAGCAAAAGTCTGATGGAGCATACACACGGTCGCATTTTCCGACCAAAAGCTCACATGGGTCTTTTGCTGGCGGAATTTCCGATCGTGTGTACGCAGCATTACTGTTCACACCTTTGCCTTACAATGCAAGCTTTTAGATGCAACAAAATATATGCTACTGGTCAACCATTGTTTTGAATAGGTCCGATTTACATTTACATGTTACAGTGCACCATGTCATAGAAGATAGTATCAAGTATCTTTTTTTAAATCTGTTGATCTGTGTTGTAGAGCCCATAGAAGTAAATTGGTGCTCATGAGGACACATATTGTGCATAGGTTTTAATGTGCTGCAAATGCATGTTTGTGGAGATCTACTCCCTAACAATAGGCCATGTTCTATTGGTCTAGCTATTTTTGGAAAGCGACAGGCTATTCTTGAATACCACCACGATTCTGAACACACAATTCGAGAAAATGTGCAATAAAAATTCACTTCGACAAAACCATGAAAACATGCATAAATACAGAAACAAATAGGTATGAACACATAATAAAAAGTAAATAAAGCATTACATTTTTTTTTCCAAATGTTTCCCTACCTTTCCTGCCACCCTTGCTACACAGCTGATCTAGTCCAACCTTCTTCCCAAAGCTCCATCCTTAAGCCCACTTCTGTGAAACCCTGTGTAGCTGCAGATTTTACCCATTCTCAGTCCTATTATTTTCGGTGCCTGGCAATGCATCTCCTGAAAGATGGGATAAGACCCTGGAGAAGTCTATAGTTTTCTTTTTGCATGTGCAAGCAGTAGTAAGGAGAGCATAAAAGGTTTATTCATAATGGATACAGGGTAAGTGAATTGATTAAGTAGTCCATTGTACTACTATTTATTTTTTCATAAATTGAGAGAAGATCATGCTAAGAATGTATAATAGGAATGTATTGTGTATGGCCAGCTTTACTAATAACCATGCTATGCTCCATACATCCAATCAATGTCCTCTAACCCCCCCCCCCCCCCATCCACTATAATGGCTTCTCCAAAAGTCCACTTAGCTATATCCATGGCCAAGAGTCATACATTCTTACTTAACTCTTAAAACCATAATTTTTAAATAATGTATCTAAGTCAAGTATTGTTCTCCTATGGTAATACCTTTCCAACCAACCCACCATGATGGTTGTCCAAAGGTCCACTTAGCTACACCCATAGCCAACAGTCATACACTCTTATGCCCTGTACACACGGTCGGAATTTCTGGCGGAAAATGTCCTATCGGACCATGTTGTCGGAAAATCCGACCGTGTGTGGGCGCCATCGGACTTTTTCCGTCAGAAAAAAATTGAGATCCTGCTCTCAAATTTTCCGACAACAAAGTCTGATCAGACTTTTTCCGATCGTGTGTAGCGAATTCCGACGGACAAAGTGCCACGCATGCTCAGATCAAATTAGAAGACCAAAGCTATTGGCTACTAGCCTCTACTTGGTTCCGTCGTACGCAACGAATGTCACCACGTTCAGAATGATCGGATTTTCTGACAACTTTGTCCGACCGTGTGTATGCAACACCAGTGTCAGACAAAATCCGTCGGAAAAAATCAGACAGATTTTGTGGTCGGAATTTCCGACCGTGTGTATGGGGCATTAGAATGAAACCTGAACATTTTGTATTAATATTTTATATTAAAATATCAGGCAAGACACATTTCAATGTCACATTTCAGAAGCACCCTGGGAGGTTTTCAGACAGTCAATTTACTCTAACTACACAGAGCCTTTTTAGATCAAATATAAACATGGTCTGACTTCACTCAGTCTACTGTATTCTGCTTTGCTTTCTTCATAATGATTGATTGTGTACAGCACCTTGCTGAAAAGGGGGTAATTGCATCCTTTAAAAAGAAAACAAATGAGTTCTGTAGTGTCATACATAAAGGTTATAAACAGCTTGTAGTGCCCGGTATAAGCAGTATCTTTGTGCTGTCACAGGCTGCCAAATAGATTCTTGCTAATTTACAGTAAATGTTAGGATCCCCATAGGAATATATAAAAACTGCATGACTGTAGATGACAGTCTTCTGCTATGAAAGTTATTATTTTTCACAAATGCTTTATTCTGTGAAAGTGTAAAAACTAGGGATGGGATTCAGATTCAACACTACAGGCAGTCCCCGGGTTACAAACAAGATAGGGTCTCTAGGTTTGTTCTTAAGTTGAATTTGTTGCTAAGTTGGAACAGGATTTTTTTTTTTCGGATAGCATAGGGAAGGGTTAACACCCCTGTAACATTTGTTTTGCTGTCTGTGTCCATGTTCAGAAGATTTCACCTCACTTTCTGTCCCCGTGACAATTGTATTCGGAAAATTTTGGGTTGTCATGGAAACAAGGATTGGTGATAAAGCTTCAGTGGATACAACTTTTTCCCCCATGATAACTCTTAGCCCCCGTACATACAGTCGGAAATTCCGACCACAAAATCCGTCGGATTGGTGTTGCATACACGCGGTCGGACAAAGTTGTTGGAAAATCTGATCATTCCGAACGTGGTGACGTTCGTTGCGTACGACAGAACTACGTAGGGGCTAGTAGCCAATAGCTTTGGTCTCGTTATTTGATCTCAGCATGCGTGGCACTTTGTCCGTCGGAATTTTCGACACACGATCGGAAAAAGTCAAATCGGATTTTATTGTTAGAAAATTTGAGATCATGCTCTCAAATTTTTTCGATGGAAAAAGCCCGCTAGAGCCCACACACGGTCGGATTTTCCGACGACATAATCCGATCGGACTTTTGCCATCGGAAAATCCGACCGTGTGTACGGGGCATTACAGGAGTGAATTTCCCTTGGTAGAGGTAGATTTCCTCTCACTTCCTGTTGTCTGCCTCCATTTGTAAGTCGGTTGTTTGTAACTGTGGGTATAGAATGGGGTATATGGGATTGTATGATATTATTTTTTTTTTATTATTTGTGGTTGAACTGGATGGACTCGGGATTCGCCTGTACTATGGGTTTGTGGCAGATCCAGCATACTCAAAATTTGTGGCCCCACCAGCTTGATGGGGAAATTCACCAGACTATTTTTTGTAATCATAATGCACGGCCTGGCCTTTGAACTTATGTGAGCTGACTTAGAAGGGATAATAAGGGGGGCTTTGATATGTTCCCCCTTCCCCACTGTACCCTCCCTTCCCCCACGTGGTTCACATTTTAAAGAACCAACTGTCTCTTTTAGGACTACAATAAGTTGTGTGTGTCAATAACAACTGAAGTCACAGTTTAGCTGCTGCCCTCTTGCCCTATGCAGACTTTTTTGTTTGCTTGTTTTTAATTTTTTTCCTTTTTATCCATATTTTTTATTTTCTGCTAGGTTAAAAAAGGTTTGGGATTTAGTGTTTCAAGGTTTATCTTTTTTTTTTTAGGGGAGTATATATATATTTTTTATTTCAGCACATTACTGCATACTTGTGTGATAAAATAGGGTGAAAATAACGCCTATTTATTACCACTATTGCAATAACTGCCACTGAAATATAACTAAAACCTGGTTAAAAATAAATAAATAAATATTCAAGTATATATTCTGAACTCAAAAAGTACCTTATATTGTTCTTAGCCTCCTCCAGATCTCCTGCGTGAAAAGGTGGCTACATGGTCCCACTGTATGTAAGAATAAATCCAGCCAGGTATTTCAGGTGGCTCGTTGAGTTGTAGACTGCCATAGTTTTGTTTTGTGAGTTTGCTAGTCTTTTCTCAGTTGGCCTGCTTTAGAACATCCTGTATGTCTCCGAATCCTTCTGACTCTGTGTCCCTTAATAAATGATTATGAAAACTGTATTTTTAACTTACTGTAAAATGCATTTTAAGGAGTTCATTAAGTGACACAGGTCCCACCGTTTTTCTTATAATCATTCCTCTACTGCCTTTGCCCAAAACTGAGGAATGATGGGAGTTGGAGGTGTTATGGTTGATTAACAGCTTTGTTTGTCAGTATCCAATTCTCCTGAAGGTGGCAGTATAAACCATACATCTCAGAATCCTGATTCTGTGTCTCTTATTGAATTCCAAGAAAAGTAAAACATTCTGTTTTTCTTTCACGTTGAAATAAAATCAGATTGAATCACTGCTATTGTATTTAAAGAGGAGCTCCAGCACAAAAATTTAAAGTCAGCAGCTACAAATACTGTAGCTGCTGACTTTTACTGTTAGGGAGCTTACCTGTCCAGGGATCCCGTAATGTCCTTGGGTGCTGGCGCTGCAATCTTGAGTAAGGGAAGCCGGCAGTGAAACCTTGCCCAGCTTGTTTCCTACTGCGCATGCGCTTTCTCAATGAGCCAGCTGCAGCAACAGCAAACTCAGCAGGAAGTGGGAGCAAGTACCTGTCAAAACCCGCTCCCCACTCCCCCCACAGGGTACCAAATGTGGCACCGGAAGGGGGGAGGCAGATAAGCGGAGCTTCCACTTTTGGGTGGAGCTCCGCTTTAAAATAATTACTATTGTATTTAAGCCAAGCTAAAAGTAAAAAAAAATGAATTAACACATGTAAAATATGAGATGCTTATGATATTTGAGAAAATTTTACTGTTCCGTTACACCACCAATGGCTGCACTGCTGTCAAACTATTCAATCAAGAGCTGGGACCCGTGCAGAGAGGGAGAGCGCATCTCCGCCGAGTGAATGAAGGGGCTCAGGTAAGTAAAACGGGAGGGCTGGGGGACCGGCCACTGCCAGAAGTTTTTTCATAGGATGCATTAAGGGGAAAAAACACAAGGGTATACAACCCCTTTAACACGGTATTAAACTAAAAACCAAAAGTGTAATATATTGCAGCTTACCAATCATTAGATGTGGTGACTGCATTTGTTTTCTTCTGTAAGGCTCCCCCCCTTTTTCACCTGGTGATCTGGCCAGTAACACACCTCCTGTATTAGAGTGCCCCCACTCTGTAAAAAGGAACACAGGGGCACAGCAGACAGCAGAATTGTTAGTCTGGAGGGAGGGGAGTGTTAGATGTACTAACAAATTGAGGCCAACTCCACTAATAGTTTGTCAGAAACCATTAATCAGACCAAGACAGAAGTACAGTTAAATCACACTTGTTTAATAATAAAAGTAAATAAAACAAACGTTGTCAAAACATAGTTCGGTAATCGGAATGGATAGTCAGACAAGCCAGAAAGTCAGGAAGCCAGGAATCAGCGTAGTGGAACAGCAAGAAGGATCTGGAGCCAGAAGGAACATCAGACAAGCAAGTCTTTAACAGGCACACAGGAGAGCATCTCTGTGATGTTGACCAGGCGAAGGCAGAGATCATCTGGGCTGGACAGCTTAAGTAAGCAGGACTGACGAGCAGGATATCATCAACAGGTGAGTCGCTGTGGAGAGCTAGGAGCTGGCAATTAACTGACAGCTGAGTGGCCAGCTCAGAGAAGGAAGGGCTGAGCCCAGCCCTGACATAGTTAGCAGTTACAGAAAACAGTTTTTTTTCTTTTGGGATAGAAGTTTTACATAATTAAATAAAATCTGATCATTGTAAGCACCCCTGTCAGCGGTAAATGACTTGTATATGTTGTGACTGCTACATCTGCAGAACAGCTTGTTCAGTTGACTGACTCACTCACTGGCCAGATCACCAGGTGAAAAAAAGGTAAAGAAAGCCTAAAAAAAAGAAAGCTAATGCAACCATCACATCTTAGAATAAGTAAGCTGCTACATAACAAATGTTTGCTTTTGGTTTTATGCCACTTTAAAATCTTTCACATTCTGTCCAGCTGACAACGGTTACTAGGACAAATAGAGAGGATGCATCACTCCATGCAGGGTCACAGAAAGCAATAAAAACCTGACAGAAATTTTTAAGACTTTAATAAAAGAGGAAAAATGTGGGACATGCAGAAAAACACATGCCTCCATCCCTATATTGTAGCAAAGAGGGGGGATTTATGGGACTTTGAATGAGGTGGATGAGAGTGGCTAATTGATAAGTCAGATTTGAAAAGGATACATTTATTGTCAAATGCATCAGAGCATAACATAAATGCAATGAGTAAATATGCAATCACATGTTAAAAACCACGTATGGTGAAAACAGTATGGTAAATGGTAAGATCTTCCACGTGGAAACAAAATAAGATCACAGAAATATAGTACATACAGTATATTGAAATCAATAGGTCATCTACAGAATAGGTGCATCGAGTAGGTCTGCCGCGTTTTGTGTATATAAAACTACACTCTTCAGGGGCAGGTGCACTTGGGTCTACAACAAAACATGAATAAAACAATATCTACCATGGTTGAAACCATATGTGGGAGAAGTATATACATATAGGGAGTATATAATGTCTAAACCGCTGGCAACAAAAGTGAGTACACACCCAAGTGAAAATGTCCAAATTGGGCCCAATTAGCCATTTTTCCTCCACTGTGTCATTTGATTTGTTAGTGTTATAATTTCTCCGGTGTGAATGGGGAGAAGGTGTGTTAAGTTTGGTCTCTCACTCTCTCATTCTGGTCACTGGAAGTTCAACATGCCACCTCATGGCAAAGAACTCTCTGAGGCTCTGAAAAAAAATAATTGTTGCTCTACATAAGGATGGCCTAGGCTATACGAAGATTGCCAAGACCCTGAAACTGAGCTGTAGCACAGTGGCCAAGACCATACAGCGGTTTAACAGGTTCCACTCAGAACAAGCCTCGCCATGGTTGACCAAAGAAGTTGAGTGCACAAGCTCAGCGTCATATCCAGAGGTTGTCTTTGGGAAATAAATGTATGAGTGCTGCCAGCATTGCTGCAGAGTTTGAAGGGTTGGGGGTCAGCCTGTTAGTGCTCAGACCATACGTTGCATATTGCATCAAATTGGTCTGCATGGCTGTCTTCCCAGAAGGAAACCTCTTCTAAAGATGATGCACAAGAAAGTCACAAACAGTTTGCTGAAGACAAGCAGACTAAGGGCATGGATTACTGGAACCAGATGGTGTCAACCAGGTGAGGAGTACAAAGACAAGTGTGTTTTGCCTACAGTCAAGCATGGTGGTGGGAGTGTCATGGTCTGGGGCTGCATGAGTGCTGCCGGCACAGTTTATTGAGGGAACCATGCATGCCAACATGTATTGTGACATACTGAAGCCGAGCATTATGCCCTCCCTTCAGAGACTGAGCCGCAGGGCAGTATTCCAACATGATATTGACCCGAAACACACCTCCAAGACGACCACTGCCTTGCTAAAGAAGCTGAGGGTAAAGGTGATGGACTGGCCAAGCATGTCTCCAGACCTAAACCCTATTGAGCATCTGTGAGGCATACTCAAACAGAAGGTGGAGGAGTGCAAGGTCTCTAACATCCACCAGCTCCATGATGTCATCATGGAGGAGTAGAAGAGGACTCCAGTGGCAACCTGTGAAGCTCTGGTGAACTCCATCCCCAAGAGGGTTAAGGCAGTGCTGGAAAATAATGGTGGCCACAAAAAATATGGACACTTTGGGCCCAATTTGGACATTTTCACTTAGGGGTGTACTCACATTTGTTGCCAGCGGCTTAGACATTAATGGCTGTGTGTTGAGTTATTTTAAAGGGGAAAGCAAATTTACACTGTTATACAAGCTGTACACTCACTACTTTACATTGTAGCAAAGTGTCATTTCTTCAGTGTTGTCACATGAAAAGATATAATAAAATTGTTACAAAAATGTGAGGGGTGTATTCACTTTCGTGAGATACTGTATATACACATACAGCAATCCTGTATACATGTATGTATGTATGTATGTATATATATATATATATATATATATATATATATATATATATATATATATGTATATATATATGTGTGTACATATCATATTTAAACCAGCAAAGTTTTTAGTATGAATGTTTAGGCTTGCATTAACCTTGTAAAAAGGATAGGGCAGTCACATTATTTATTGTTTCTAAAAAAACAGTGAGTGGCCAGAAGTCAAACTATTAATTAAAAATGCAAGGCAGATATACTTTTCTCTGAAAGCTTATCTATGTACATATAAAAATTCCAATTACCATACGCACGTTTATTGCTAATTAATCACGTCTTCCACTTCGTGTCTGTTTTTTATTTTTTATTTTTTTACAGGTGGTATATGGTTTATAAGCCACTGGCTGCAATTTACATATTTTATACTCCGCTTTCTTAACCGCACTGCGTCGCTTTAACTGACAATTTTGCGGTCGTGCGATGTTGCAACCAAACAAAATTGACGTCCTTTTTTTTCCCACAAATAGAGCTTTCTTTTGGTGGTATTTGATCACCTCTGCGATTTTTTTTTTTTTTTTGCGCTATAAACAAAAAAAGAGCGAAAATTTTGAAAAAAAACACAATATGTTTTTACTTTTTGCTATAATAAATATCCCCCAAAAATATATTAAGTTTTTTTTTCCTCAGTTTAGGCTTATATGTGTTCTTCTACATATTTTTCGTAAAAAAATCGAAATAAGCGTATATTGATTGGTTTGCGCAAAAGTTATAGAGTCTACAAATTAGGGGATAGATTTATGGCATTTTTTATTATTATTTTTTTTTATTAGTAATGGCGGTGATCTGCGATTTTTATCGTGACTGCCTAATTAGGGCGGACACATTGGACACTTTTGACACATTTTTGGGACCATTGTCATTTATACAATGATCAGTGCTATACAAATGCACTGATTATTGTGTAAATGACATTGGCAGGGAAGGGTTACCCACTAGGGGGCAATGAAGGGGTTAAGTGTGTCCTAGGGAGTGATTCTAACTGTGGGGGGAATGGGCTACAACTCACATGACAGCGATCACTACTCCCGATGACAGGGAGGAGTGATCTCTGTCATGACACAAGGCAGAAAGGGGAAATGCCTTGTCTACATAGGCACTTCCCCGTTCTGCGGCTCCATGACACGATCACCGGGAGACCAGCGAACATCGAGTCCAACGGTCCCACGCGCACGGTCACGCTGTATGTGGCGGTGCGCTCGCGCGCCTGCTAACCCTGCAAATTAAAGCTCATTTGCCCACCGCTGCCAGTGTGCCGACGTATATCGGCATGCAGCAGTCGGCAAGTGGTTAAAATACACCTCAATAAAAAAAAAAACAGAATGCCATTTTTGACCTTTCCTTCTGAAGATGCTACCTGCTTGGCTATAACTTTTATTCAAACTCCAAGCAAGTAAGAGGGGTTACAACCAGCAGCGGCTGGTCCATAAGGGGCGGTACCGCCCCCCTAATCTCCATGTGGGGAGCCGGACGCGTTGATTTCTAAAAGCTTTTTTTTTTTAAGCACATGATTAGAGCCTGAGGCTCTAATTGGCTTCATTAAAGTTGGGCCCGGGCCGCAGAACACTGCGCCCCAAGCCCAATCACTTGTGAAATTACCCTGTTTCCCCGAAAGTAAGACCTATCGGGATTGTCGGTGATGGCTGCGATATAAGCCCTACCCCCCAAAAAGCCCTAGTTAAAGTCCTTGTAGGTCTTATTTCAGGGTAGGGCTTATTTTCGAGGAAACAGGGCAGGGCTTATTTGGGGGGTAGGGCTTATATTGCAGCCAACACTGACAATCACGCTAGGTCTTATTTTCGGGGAAACAGGGTAGCAAATGAACATTTGCTATTATCTTCCTGCTTCTCCTCCTGGCCAGTCTTAAAAACCAGAATGGCCGGGGAGTTGAAGCCGGGGAAGTGACCCAGATGGGGTAAGTGCAGACCTGGCAGAGGGGGTTGTTTGCCGCCCCCCCCCCCCAAAAAAAATGGGGGACAAGCCGCCACTGGTTACAACTTTATTGTGACTTCACTTTCTACATGTTTAGTGGCAGCCTCTGTATTTCTCTCTAATGGACAAATTAATAAAGAGTCATTGCACATTAGTCCTCCCTTCCTATCCCTCTAAACCAGGGGTCTCAAACTGAGGGCCCTCCAGCTGTTGCAAAACTACAAGTCCCATCATGCCTCTCTGCCTTTGGGAGTGATACTTGTAACTGTCAGCCTTGGAATGCCTCATGGGACTTGTAGTTTCGCAACAGCTGGAGGGCCGCCAGTTTGAGACCTCTGCTCTAAACCCATCTTCAAATCCCCATCTTTTTGTCATGCAGGGTAAGACCAAGAACTGTAATATGCATTATTTGCATCTAAAGTGGACATGGAACACATTGCAACCCTACTTAAAGTGTATCTAAACCAGAAAAACAAAAATGTAATATATTGTAGTTTGCCAGTCTTTAGATATAGTGCCTGCAATTGTTTCCTTTTTCTATGCTTTTTTCCCCCCCAGAGATTCTGCCAGTAGCACATTTACTAGAGGGATGCTCCGATACCGGGCATTTTCATGAGTACTCGTACTTGTGAAAATGCTCCTGATACCGATACTTTGCAGTGGGATTTGCTTCAAAGCAAAACGAATGGGCGCAAATTGCACTAAAAATGTTTTAACTCACATTAAGTACATATCTGGTCATATGCAAAATCTGCATAGTGCCCTGGTCCTGCTGATGCTAGCAAATCATGGCCCCTGGAGGTGCTCACAGGGCTGGAGGACATGTAGAGGTGATCTGCCCCCCAAGCTGACCTCACTTCTGCCCCATACCTACAGGGGTCCCGGGAACTTCTCCTGCAGCCTGTGAGCACCTCCAGTGACCATGAATTTCTATCATCGGCGGGACTGGGTCACTATGCAGATTTAGCATTTGACCAGATGTGTACCTAATCTGAGTTATAACATTGTTAATAAACTGCCCACTAGATGGCGCTTCTCTTTCTATACACACACACACAGGAGCGGTACACTATGCAGATTTAGCATTTGACCAGATGTGTACCTAATCTGAGTTATAACATTGTTAATAAACTGCCCACTAGATGGCGCTTCTCTTTCTATACACACACACACAGGAGCGGTAGGGGAAATCACATGCGATTCGGACAGGAGTCACACTGCATTCCTGTTCAAATTGCATGCTATTCTTTGCAGTGCGATTTGCACCCATTTATTTTGTATTGACACAAATCGCACCGCAAATTATCGGTACTCATACTCGTCAATAAAAAAAACAGTATTGGTGCAACGCCAACCCTTATCAACATTTCTGCCAAGGTGAACCAGTATTTTTTGCAATTTAAAAAAAAATATAGGAAAACACTTCCAGTGGTACAGTTAACAGTCCAAAGTGGAGCAAATAAGAGAAGTTAATTGAGTACACATTTTCTTTAAAAAAGATATACATTTTTGGAACGAAAACATGTTTATTGTGTCCAACCCATCACCCACAGATGTAGAGTTTTGATTCTTGGCTCTTATCTGTGGTCAGTATACATTACCATAGGAAAAGGATAGCTACACACTGGTGATGGCTCTCTTTTACTGTTCTTTTGCTCCAATGTTCCGTAAAGGTGTTGCAGGCTGGCTGGTAATTTGAGCAGAGAATTTTTTGTTTTTTGTTTGACATGTGTCGCCCTTCCATGTGCTCCTTACTGTTAAGGCCAGTTATAGGTTGGGGCAGTTTGTATGGTTGGTTATTTGGTGAGAGTGATGCACTGGACACCTTCGCTGCCATTGTGCATTTCGCTGGGTGTCCAGTGTGCCTCTGTGACTTTAAGGAGGAGTGGACTCCCTCCAGTCAAACCTGCCCTCAATCTATCCATTATTATATATGTGCTCCTTCTATGGAGGCTCTCAAAATATATAGAGTTAGGACTGCAGATAATACTGGGGTGCCTTGTCGCCGCCTCCGCAGCTTATGCATGTATTTGTAAATGTGTGCCAACCAAACCCCTGTTTTTAACATGAACTTTTAGACAGGACAATTCGGTTTGTGGCTGGCTAGCTGGTAAGTTGAGCTGGGAATTTTTCTTTGTTTTTCTTTGACATGCGTCATCCTTCCATGTGCTCCATGATGTTAAGGCAAGTTATAGGTTGGGGCAGTTTCAGTTTGTTTTCCGTAAAGGTGCCAGCTCATCTTGTCCACCGCATATCACAGTAGAAAACATCAAATGGATAACTGCACTCTTGTGCCCTGTATACACGATCGGATTTTCCGACAACAAATGTTGCATGTGAGCTTGTTGGCTGAAAGTCCAACCGTGTGTATGCTCCATCGAACATTTGTTGTCGGACTTTCCCCCAACAAATGTTGGCTTGCAGGTTCTCAAATTTTCCGCCAACAAAACTTTGTTGTCGGAATTTCCGATCGTGTGTACACAAGTCTGACGCACAAAAGTTCACGTATGCTCAGAATTAAGCAGAAGGAGCCGCACTGGCTATTGAACTTGCTTTTTTTCGGCTTGTTGTAGGTCTTGTACGTCACCACATTCCCACATGTGTAATTGTTGGCCAACATTTGTGTGACTGTGTGTATGCAAGACAAGTTGGAGCCAACAACATTCGAACAAAAATCCATGGTTTTGTTGTCGGAAAGTCCGATCGTGTGTACGGGGTATTACTCTGCTTTATTCTTGAATTACAGATAAGACCATCACATAGCAGGGCTACAGAAGCACATTGACGTGCTTCACGCTATACAATCACTAACTCGTAACCTGTTGAGGCACTCCTGCAAGCTGCAATATAAAACTATAAAAAACCCACAGACTACAGCTTCAGCAAGTTCATCAATCAGGTGCACTTCACATTGATAAAACAAAAACAGAACCAAAACATAAAATGTGCCTTAACAGGCTACTAGTAAGTGCTTGTATAGCACAAAAAGTGTCAATGTGCTGCTTCTTCCCCACTATGTGATGGTCTTATCTGTAATTCAAGAATAAAGCCGAATAAGAGTGCAGCTATCCATTTGATGTTTTCTACCATAGCCAAAGACAATGAATTGAAAGAACTGGCTACAATACGGTCTTAGGCTCCATGCACACTGGAGCTCAAAAAAGCTTTTTCTGGATGCCAGATTACTGGCAGAAAACGCTGGTTAAAAAAAACGCGCTTTTAACAGCGTTTTGTACTAGCTTTTATGCGCATTTATGAGAATTTTTTAGCGTTAGTGTTTATGGGCATTTTTAAGAAAAATACACAGAGGACACTCCAAAAATCCCACAATGCATTTCCAAACTCCCACAATGCATTGAAAAAATACAACGCCGAACGCTAATTAACGCGTTTATCGTGTTTAGCGCTTTTTTGTGGTCAGAAAAATGACACTTTGAACGCGATTTTATGGCATTCAGAGAACAGCCCATAGATTCCACTGCTGATAACAGCTAAAAAACTTTGGACACATGGACACGTAGGATAACATAGAGTGAAGTTTATGGGCTGTTAAAAAAAAACGCCCAAACTCAAAAAAAACTACCGTTTATGAGCTCCAGTGTGCATGGAGCATAAAAGAAGCAAAAGGCTGCTATATCAACAAAAATTCACAAGAAATAAATGTGTTTTGTGAATCTATGGCCCCTTCTTCAGAGCTCCATACATAAAAAAAGTAATGTTTACATACTAGATCCCGAAAATGTGTTGATTTTCTTATGAATCTTGCAGTATTCAGTCATTTTCAGAGATCAGGCCTTCTTTACATAGGCACCGATCTTACAAAAATTACTAAGGGCTTGTGTACGTTGGTGTTGTTTACCTGAACTTGACTTGCGTATTACCGTGAAACATGGTCGGATAATTTCTATTAACCATAACAGTACAGTGCAGTGATCTGCTAGAATAAAAGTTAAGCAACACTCACTCTGAAAAGTAAGTGTCATCAGTTTCCTATAGACTGCCTCCAATTCTCTTGCAAAGCTCCCCGGGACCCCTAAAACCTATTGCACTCTGTAAATGCCAACAATCTTCTATGTTGATGGCTATGACTCACGCTTTTCTACCTAACGTGCAATAATATTGCTCCATCACTTTGATAAGCGTCTTCAACAACTAAGCCAAAAAGGGTAGATGCAATACAAGGAATATATAAAGTTGTATCTGTTTAAACCATATTCCTCAAATAGGCTATTAACTACAAAACAAGTTGCTGGTTAATGTGATAGGCCCCACATTATAGATTAAGCCTAATTTCAATATCACAAGCCCCCTACCCAAACATAATCTCCATAATTGTATGCTGGGCGGCAGGCAAGTTTGTTGAGATGACTATGGTAAGATTCCTTCAAACAATAGTATAATAATACTATAATACTTACTGTTTATATTTAAGATCAGTGGTACATGCTACAATTTGTGAGAACTAGCTTATTTAAAATACATACAGCATTTCATTATATCTTCTGATACTGTCATTTTTTTACATCCTTGAGGTTTACATTTGACAGACATCTCTCCTTTTGCATCCTAATATTCCTGCACAGCGGGGAAGAGAGGGCACTTAAGACATTACTCATTCTCTGTTCATGTTCATATAATTAGCTAGACTGCTTTTCGTTTTCCAGCAAATTAATACTAATAACATATAGTATAAAATATGTAAATGGATTTGTCTATCTCTGCACAACTCTAGAGCATTGGAGCAGAAATAAATGCTGTGCTCTGGCTACAACCCAGTTTGCATCCATTGTTTCAATAAACTGAATTTGGCAATTGCAACAGCGATGTCTAGAGACCTCTACGGTGTGGTCTACCTGGCATCACACAACGTCTGGCAAAAAATTTAAATAAATCATCTGTGATATTTAAATACTGTACTATACATAGAAACAAGTTATTGTTTGCATTAAGCTGACCTCTTTGACATGTACAGTATATTTAAAAACATTTCAAACTATAGTTGCAAGGGTGACATTACATATACACATCATTTAGATAGACCAAAAACCAACCAATTGGGACTTTTATGGTACAACAATAATCCAATCTTGAAAGTTTTGCTTAAAATAGTACATATTGTTTAGTGGGATCAACAAAGATTAAAAAAAGACATATACAGTAACTCCTAGTACAAGCCAAATTATACCTGTAGGCACCTGCCTAAGCTTGTCATATTAAGCCAGATAGCCTAAACAATGGGCAGTTTTATTCAATAAAGCAATCTTTAGCACCATATATTGTATACATATAAGCAACTGTACTGCGTAGTGTACTATACCTATCATTTTGAGATTGATAATGCTTTGTACACATGGCTATCAGCAAATCAGGTTGAAAAAAATTAGTAGGAATGGGTTAGTGGTATTATATGAAGCTCTTATTGATTGTTGTTAAAATATTTAGGAAAGATATGCTGTCCACAAGTGAAAGAAAGTGGAAATAGGGAAAATATCTCTATCTCGTCATTCTACTTACAGGAGCGTTTTCAAGATGAATTAGCAAAGTCTGTTTCAATGTGTCTGTCAATATCCTATCTCCTATAGGATGTGTGTAGAGGAGAATTCGATGTATTGTTCCAAGGCAGCATTCTGATACCATTAAGAATCAGTTTCTCATCCAAAATACTTGAAAGGTAGTTTATTCATCAGCGAGAATTAGCAAAGACAAGACTTCATGGTTATGGCTTCCGAGTTCAGGTCATCTTAGTAACATATGGATGGTTAGGCCTCAGAAGGAGGAAGACATCTGATGCTACATTCTCCGAGTGTCGAGTTCTTTCACACTCTACACCTTCCCTTCCTCCTACATTCTTCCTCTATTCCATTCTTATAGTGTTTTTTACTGTCATGTCATCATATCTTGGTTACACCCATAATTTGCATATATGCCCAACATGGTTTTAGTCTAAACATAAATAGCATAACTCCACCCATAGGCCTGTGTCCTGACGTAGTTATGTCAGAAATAGAATTAACCTTTACAGTAAAACCATATCTGTCTATGCCCTCAGTCAGTATGTTCTGTGACCTTCAAACCTATCAACAATTTGTGTGTTTATCAGAAACCCTTATCACTTAAAATATAATTAACTCAACAACTTCTAAGAACAAGGCACCCTCATTTGTTGAACCCCAAGTAGAAAACAGGTGTAAATAGTTCCCAATCTTTTTCCTTTCTCAAAGTAATGGTGGCTGATGTAGATGGAGCTGGATCTAGATGTTTCCAAGATGTTCTGGCATAAGGGACCTGGGGTTTACTGTTAAAATCATGAGAAGGCTGTTCAACTTGTGAGGGGATCCAAACTGGTGGACCCACCAGGATTGTAGCATATATAAGCATGGGTGGGGCACACAAAAAATAAAGCAAAAACACAAATCTTCCTTCCTTTTATGTTAGCAAGACACTGCTTTTCTTGTTTTATTGTCACCCTCTTCTTTTGGGCTGTTAGATCTCAAAGCTGGGTTCATAGCTGGTTGGAGCAGTTGTGAGTCGGATTGGAGATCATGTAGCATACTGTGACTGATTTAGCATCTGTGCTGTGCTTGTTTTTGTGTCAAAAATGTAGCCAAAAAACAAAGCTGTATGACATCGAAGTTGAAACATCCACACCTAAAGACCCATCTTTACTCCAGCAAGATCACCTATGAGATTTAGCAGTGTGAGGGTACCTGTAAACCCCTTTTATTTGCTACCAATAAATGGATTTACCAGGAAGATTTGTTCTCTTCATTATAGGCTTTTTCTCACCGTATTTGCATATTGTATTTTTCTGCCCAGCCTTTTGGTCAGGATAGGCGATTTTCTGTGCAAGTCTTAAAGTCTTTAAACTATCCAGCATTAACAAAAAACTGAAATAATCGTTTTAAATGGAATTATCTTTTAAAATGATTTTAACAATGGAATCATTATTGTCATGGTATTTTGTATAGCAATATAATTACTTTTTCTTTTGTTTCTCGTAGAATCAAACTCTGAGTCACAAGTGATGGAGCAGAGCAATGATACATGCAAGCCAGCACAATCAGACATCCAAGATGGTAGGCTCTTTATAATTATCATCAATGTAATATTTATGTTGTTTAAAAATCAACACTTTGCATCAGTTTTCTAATTGCAGTATACATTTGTAGTCACATTGCTTTAAAAAAAAAAAAAAAAAAAAAACAGGAATGATACTACAATTCTTGTCCAATAATCTCTTATTATTGCCTGATTAAACATTAGCAATGGTGATTCAATCTTTGCAGTACTGTATATACTGAGTTATAAATTAAATGGTTTAATCCATGAAAACTAATGCCAATAAATGAGAAAATGTTGTCTATGAAAACTGTAATCCACATTCCATATTTCCAGTAAAGGTTAGAAAATGAAAAAGAAATTCTGACCGGTTGCTATGGTTAACAATTCTATTTTGTTTTGTTCTATTTTTTTAATTTTTTATAAAGCATTTTTTTATTTTTTATAAAGCATCCCCATAGAGAAGGAACAGTAAACAAAAAGGGGTTTGTGACTTTTGATTGTTTGAATTTTTGTTAAAGTAGAATATACTTTAAACGCATGTTTTTACTATATCCAGAGACAGCAGGCAACTTTGCCAATATAACCTGTTACCTTCCCTGTTACTTGAGTGTTTTGGTCACAAGAATAGTGTAAGCTTGTCCTGTGTCTGCACTGAAGCTGCAGACCATGAAAAGTATCTGCACCACATACCTGCATGAGTCGTTATCGATACTGACCATTCCCTGGTGTTCTTGGATTTTGTAAAAAAAAAAAGTCATCCTTCCAAGTCCAACTCTGTGCATATGATAAAAAAAACAACCATTTACAAAGCCCCACTACCCCCCCCCCCCCCTTTGCAAGGGTTAGATGTTTGTTATAGAGATGATTTTCATCTACCTCACCCTTACATGTTGTTCAGGCTTGTCTTTGATCACCATACTCAGCTAGCCATCATACTCAGGGTTGTCCTGCTGCACTTCGCTGCTCAGGTGCAACATCTTGGATCCCACACTGCCACCTTCTCCTCTGATGTTACTGGGAGCGTGGATCCTCTTCCCCCCAGTGATGCCCATTGACTACTTTGAGGCCCTGCTTCTGCAGCCTCTTGGAATTTGAGATAAGGATATCCCAGGAGGCTGCAGGAACAGGTACAGGTCATTTTCACCTAGATGACAATGGCTGTGGGGTACGGGGCCATAGTAACATTTTTTTAAAATGTAAACAAACAAAAATAATTTCAGGATTTTGACATTACGGAAGGGGAGAGGAATGCAGGGAAGAAAGGTAGTTCTTAGGAGTGAACTATGCTTTATTTCAAGGGGTAGAGTAATAAGTGGTAATGATGTATTCCTCGCTCCAGCAGGCTCCCTCTAGCTATGTGACCTATCCCCAGTAGCTTTCTCACGAAGGCTCTCCAACCTGCGGTCACACCCTTACCTCCTCACATACAATGCAGGACCAATTACCCTGTATTGTACATGATGATGCGGAGAGATTGCCCACAGCCTGGGGTATCAGGGAGGTGAGCATCAGAGCTTATCAGAGAAAGGAATGTGGTATGCAATGCAACATCTTCCGCCACCCCCTCCCACCCAAGAGATAGTGAGCTTTTAATGCATGCACTGTGGAGAGAGACCATCTCAAGGATATTTATTTTCTATCCCAGAGTAGAGCTTTAAAGTGGAACTAAACTCTCTCAATCAACATTGGTGATGCATAAGCACAGTGTAGCTGTGCGAAAAACTGGTCGACCTTTGTTTCGGTTACTGCCATCTTGGCGTGTGTCATTGTTTGTATGGAACATTTAATAAATGGACTTTAAGATTTAAGGTTAAGGTTTGCAGCCAATTTCTTTCCTTCTTTCCTTCTTTAGTTTTCTATGGCAGGCGAGCCGGGGCTTGCACCCATGTGAGGAGTCTCACACTATTCATTGTGCCTGCTTTTTCTCACCTGGAGCGGCGATTTTCCTTTGCTGTCTAAATCAACATCAATGCTACTAACATTAGTATATAGATAGGAAGGTGTATTATATTTACTTGTTTTAATCACTTCAGTCCCGGTGTTGTATCATTATCCGTCCCCCATCACCAAGTGTCCAGGTGTACTGCGCATGCGCAGTACACCGAACGCCCATATTCCGAAAATTGCCGAGGATGAACGGCGCCTGCGCCGTGAGTCCACTTTCAAGCCCCACCATCCCAGTGGACATAGAGTTAGAATATAAAAGTGCCGAGCGCAGCGAGGCCGTGCCCGATGCGTGGCGAGCGAAGCGAGCCCGCAAGGGGCCCTCTCAATTTGACTAACCCTATGTCCGCTTGGATGGTGGGAGGCTTCTCCTCGACTCACGGCGCAGGCGCCGCTCATCTTCCGACAATTTCCGAAAATCTTCTGGATCCGGACTGCGCATGCGCTGCGCATGCGCAGTAGACTTCGGACACCTAGTGACAGCCGGACACTTGGTGATAGAACACCGGAAGGTTTTACCCCCTTAATGACAAGGCCATTTTTTGTGATACAGCACTGCGTTATTTTAGCTGACAATTGCACAGTCATGCGATGCTGTACCCAAATAAAATTGATGTCCTTATTTTCCCATAAAAAGAGCTTTTTTTTGGTGGTATTTGATCAACTCTGCAGTTTTTATTTTTTGCACTATAAACAAAAAAATACAGTCAATTTTTAAAAAATATAAAAAAAAAATTATGCTATAAAACATTTCTTCATCAATTTAGGCCAATATGTATTCTGCTACATATTTTTGGTAAAAAAAAACAATAAGCGTATATTGATTGGTTTGCACAAAAGTTATAGCATCTACAAAATAGGGAATAGATTTATGGCATTTTTTTTTTACTAGTAATGGTCAGTGATTTTTAGCGGGACTGGGACATTGCGGCGGACAGATCGGACACCTAACTGACATTTTTTAATTTTTTTGGCAAACTAGTGACATTATTACATTGACTAAAAATTTGCACTGACATTGCACTAATGATACTAGTAGGTAAGGGGTTAACATCCGGTCTGATCAAGGGGTTAAATGTGTTCCCTAGGTGTGTTTACTAAATGTATGGGGGAAGGGCTGCCTGGGATAGCACAGAGATCCGTCTTACTGCATAACAGAAAGACAGGATCTCAGTGTAATCCCCTGTCAGAACAGAGATCTGCCTTGTTTATCCCCGTTCTGTGGGGGAATGATCGTGGGCGGACATAGACCCGCTGATTGGCTCCCCCACTGGCCATAAGCTAGTGCACGAACAGTCGTACCAGTATGGCGATTTGCGCAACCGAGCCACCTTGCCGCAGTATAACTGTGGCAGCTGGTTGGCAAGTGGTTAAACTTATTTTTACACTTTTAAATTTCTTCAGTTGCCTTCTGGTTTCTGCCCTATGCCAAATGATGTCATATATCCCATGAGTCCTCATGGACATTTTTTTTTTTTTTTGGAGGAGGTGAGGAGGGGCCCATCTGTAGGAGGTGAGGAGGGGCCCATCTGGAGGAGGGAGTTTCTCAGCTAAACAGGGGGGTAAATTGCTTTACCACCCTGTTGGGGGGGCAAAGCAATTTTACAAAAAAAAAAGCATGGAGACATGGATAGATGGGTGAGTTTGCTTTGAATAAAATTAATAAAAAAAGCATTTTCAGTTTGTGGTGCTGAGATGCAGTTTAGTTCCACTTTAAGAATTATGCCAGCTGCTAGGACTTGTTATGCACAGTGATCTGTACATGAAATTTCCAGAAAGATCTCCGCTGTAATATATTTTTTATTATTGTTTAACAATAATTTGGAATGTATTTTCTTGCATATTCTTGACATGATGACTTGCCTAATAGTGTTGAATCAGATTCAGTATTCCTCAACACTTCTTCAAACTAGATTCAGGGCTCACAGTGCAAAATTGCCAGGGGGAACAAGTTGCCCTTTGTTTTATATCTACTCACATATCTTTCTCATGTAAATCAGAAAAGTTGAAACAATATGAAATGCATATTTGAATAGGAAAATCAGATTTTTCAATTTCTGCTGTTTTGCATGTGCCAGCACGTCAGCTTACTTAAAGAAAAATTCTTGTAGAAAGTAGTGATATAGCTAACCATACGTTGCTCTATATTACACCTCATGGAAATTTTGGGGGGCCCACCCTATTTCCTCAATAAAAACCATCACAGCACCTTGAAAGCTTGCTGCAACAGAGTAGGCAAGCTTTTTTCCCTTCTGCAAATTAGGATGCTACAACACAGTGTGCAGTACATTGGTCTTCAGCCTTGGCAAACTTGTGCTTTGTTTTTTGTAGAATGTGTTTCAGCTCTGAAACACACTAACCACTAACCTTAACCTCACCCTAACATTCTACTACTTGCCCTAAAAATAACTTTTAACACTTGGCTATCCCTAAAGTATAACTTAAGTCTCAAAAGAAAGCCATAACACATAACTTGACCTAGTTCAATCTTATCCTTATCCTTCCACTTGAAATGCTTAATATAACTATAAAAAAAAAACATTCTAACCTAATTCCTTAAGTGGACATACTTTGTATCTGAGCACCATAAACCAAAAGCGCTAGTTAATTTATTTTTAATATTCAAAGCAAATTCACCTATCCATCCATGTCTCCATGCTTTATTTTGAGAAATCTGAGGCCCTCCAGCTGTTGCAGAACTACACATCCCATGAGGCATTGTAAAACTCTGACATTCACAGACATGACCAGGCATGATGGGATATGTAGTTTCTGAACAACTGGAGGGCCGTAGTTTGAAGACCCCTGCTTTAAACACTTAAACACCCTCTAGCATTTCTGACCGTGGCCATCTTGAGTAAGGGCAGATGATTAAATTATGTACTATTACTTCCTGGAATCCATCTGCTCCTAGATCAGTCATGCAGGCAAGAGGGTGTGCATAGCTGAGAAAAGCCCTTCTCCCCTCCTGAAGACTCCTGGGATGTATGACATCATTTGCCTATGCCTTGAAACTAGGAAGTAACTAAAGAAATGTAAAAAAAACAACAATTTTAAACAAGTAAATATAATATACTTTCCTGGCTATTTACTTATGCTAGCAGCATAAGTGTTCAAAATAGTCATTGTTGATTTAGATAGGGAAGTTCTGCTTTAAATCTGAACTCTAGCCAGCTGAAAAAATGCACCTTGAAATGTTTTTTTTTTTCTAAATGTTTCTTTTCTCTGGATCATCACCACCTCCCTCTTCCATTAATTTGGAATAATAATAATCATTTTGTTTTCTTGGTTGTACATTACACATTATAACTGACTGCACATTCAGAGGTGTGCTTAGGCCAAAATTACCAAGGATTGGCAAATTTTTCTGGCCTCCCACACATTCCTAACAACCAATCACTATTATGGGCTACCTTACTGGCCAGTAGGAATGGCATGCAGCCCTTGTTCTCTCCTTGTTCTTCACACCATGGTGATTGGATTATATACAGTATATTAGAACTGAGTGGTTTCCCTTTCATACTTTCTGTCTCGCTATTGTTTCGCCCCCACATCCAATCACTGTCCAAAGCTTGCCGCCTTATCCTTCGCGACATCTCCAAGATATGCTCCTTCCTAATTAATGACACCACAAAGCTTCAAATTCCCTCCCTGGTCATCCTGCACCTGCAATTCCCTCCTCATGGGCTTACCTCTACATAGACTATTCCCCCTTCAGTCCATCATGAATTTTGCCACCAGACTCAACCTTACCAACTCTTCAGTGCCTACTACCCCTCTTTCCTGATCCCTCCACTGGCTTCTGCTCACCTAACAAATTACATTTCAAGATACTAACAATAACTTACAAAGCCATCCACAACTCTGCCCCCAGCTACATCATTAACTTTGTCTCAAAATACCAACCAATTCATTCTCTTTATTCTTTCCAAGACTTCCTGCTCTCGAGCTCCCTTGTCACCCCCTCCAATGCCCACATCCAGGACTTCTCCAGAGCCTCTCACGTTCTCTGGAGCTCCCTACCCCAATCTGTCAGACTATCTCCTACTCTCTACACTTTTAGACAATCCCTTAAAACTCAACTTTTCAGAGAAGCCTATCCTGCCCCCACCTAACAACTGCACATTTATTTTCTCACTCAGCCCATCTCTTGACCCTCCTTGTTAGATAGTAGGCTCTAACGAGTGGGGCCCCCTGATTTCTACTGTTCTAAATTGTATTGTAATTGTACTGTCTGCCCTTATGTTGTAAAGTGCTGCATAAATGGTTGGCGCTATATAAATCCTGTATAATAATAATAATAATAACGTTCTTGGACATTCAACATCTGCCTTCACACCATAGTGATTAAATTTAAGTTTCTGAGTTACCCATGTGACTATACTGTATATGCTGGTATATGCTCCTGACAAAAACTTGAACCGAGAATGCCACTTGGGTAAGTGCTGAAATGTCTTCAACATTATAGAACATGGCCACTTGGATGTGACTAACTACTCCTTGCCTTAGAAGGTATACAGTTATTTATATGAGGATTTGACCAATAAAATCTGTGGTCAGAGGGAAGGCTTTGAAATCAGGCCCTGTGAAGGGACTGTGGAAAAGTACATTTTATTAGTGTAGTCAACATTAGGTTCAGAAAAGATCAGCAGTGATTTAACAATTAAAATCACAACTTTAGCAATTTTTTTCTCTTATTTTACAGCTCACCCAGCTAATAACCACTGCTCATAAAAATATCTGTGTACATTGTACATATTATATATCTATGACAACAGAAATAAATGAAAAACAAGTATAATCAGTATCTCCTGTTTATGCATAGCATTATTTGAATATTTCATTGTTATGTGCCTAATATAAAAACTATTTCAGTTGTTGCGTATATATTAAAGATAAATTTTATGATTATGCAGTTTATACAGACTAGATGAGCAATGTTTACACTGTGGATTGAGCATATTCAACTCTCCCGGATGTCCTGGAATAATCCTTTGTCATTTTCATTTTATGAGTCTTTTAATGCTGGCAGTTTTATCTTGGATTGAGCTTGCCTATAAAATATAGCCATAATGTAATACACCTTGCACGCGAAAAGAGACTATCCTCATCAACCAAACAGGAAAGTAAGCTTAAATTGGTGCAAAATGAGGCATGCACAATGAATGCCTAAAGACTTAAAGCAAACCTTGCCTTACTGTGATATTCCTAAAA
The DNA here is from genome assembly GCA_028564925.1 of Lithobates sylvaticus. Taxonomy (NCBI): domain Eukaryota; kingdom Metazoa; phylum Chordata; class Amphibia; order Anura; family Ranidae; genus Lithobates; species Lithobates sylvaticus. Next base: position 84,671,516 of record CM053028.1, read on the forward strand.
CGCGAGTTTCAATGCATTCTTAAGTGCCTGCGTATATATTTATTGTCTTCATAAATGCCTCAAGACCCAATAAACAAGGGGCATTCTGATATGCAAATCTTATCATTTCTCAGCAAGTTGAGGGCTGTCCCACCCCTTCTGTCTTGTGCAGAATCCCATTGAAGATCACTGCCACCCATCTCTTTAAATAACCTTTTGGAATTTGCCAGAGGCGAGGTGTGGAGTGGTGGTCCAGCCTATGCTTTCTAAGTACAGGATTACAATGGTTTTTGTCTGTGTCCCAGTTGAGATTTCCCATCACTTCCTATCCTGATAGATGGACAGGCATGCAGTGAACACAGACATTTTCTTTGTTCAAACCAATTTTATATCTCAAATCCTAAAGGACAGCCTGTAAGCTAAGATTTAGAACAAAGTTATTTTATAGCAAAAAGTATATACCGTAAATATTCTGTGCTCACCCCAAAAAATGTGTATATAAATTGTATGTGAAAATGTAAATATTAAAGGTGCTGCTAACTCAACACACAGCCATTAATGCATAAACCGCTGGCAACAAAAGTGAGTACATCCCTAAGTGAACATGTCCAAATTGGGCCCAATTAGCCATTTTCCCTCTCTGGTGTCATGTGACTGTGACTGTTACAAGGTCTCAGGTGTGAATGGGGAGCAGGTGTGTTAAATTTGGTGTTATCGCTCTCACTCTCTCTTACGGGTCACTGGAAGTTCAACATGGCACCTCATGGCAAAGATCTCTCTGAGGATATGAAAAAAAGAATTGTTGCGCTACATAAAGATGGCCTAGGCTATAAGAAGTATGCCAAGACCCTGAAACTGAGCTGTAGCACGGTGGCCCAGACCATACAGCGGTTTAACAGGACAGGTTCCACTAGAGGTTGTCTTTGGGAAATAGATGTATGAGTGCTGCCAGCATTGCTGCAGAGGTTGAAGGGGTGGGGGCTCAGCCTGTCAGTGCTCAGACCATATGCCGCACACTGCTTCAAATTGGTCTGCATGGCTGTCGTCCCAGAAGGAAGCCTTTTCTAAAGATGATGCACAAGTAAGCCTGCAAACAGATGATGCACAAGAAAGAGTGCAAACCGTTTGCTGAAGACAAGCAGACTAAGGATATGGATTACTTGAACCATGTCCTGTGGTCTGATGAGAGCAAGATAAACTTACTTGGTTCAGATTATGAGGAGTAAAAGGTGAGGAGTACAATCAGGTCAGAAGTACAAAGACAAGTGTGTCTTGCCTACAGTCAAGCTTGTTGGTGGGAGTTTCATGGTCTGGGTCTGCATGAGTGCTGCTGGCACTGGGGAGCTACAGTTCATTGAGGAAACCATGAATGCCAACATGTACTGTGACATACTGAAGCAGAGCATGATCCACTCCCTTCAGAGACTGGGCCACAGGGCAGTATTCCAACATGATAACTCTTAACTGTGTGAGAAAAAACATGGCATTGTGGGTAAATCTTATACCCATAAACCCATGTTTTTTCCTTGTAGTTTAGAGGGCTGCAGCATTTTTATTGGATAGCTTGGGCCAATGGTACTTTATTATTGGTCCAAGACTCCAAGCTGTCCATTGAGCTCAGTGCCTCTGACAAGAAGTGAGGAGAGGCACTGTGAGCTCATCCTCTCAGTCTGCTGCAGAGTGTGCCAGCTTGTATTTAAATTGACTGCTCTGTATGTAGCTTCTGACAGGCTGCACAAGGAGCCCCGTATCTCCGAAAACCATAGATGATAGGAGCCCCTCATTTTGACCAGTGGTGGGGTAGAACTTCAGCTACATAATCCCCACATTTGTCTCTGTGACCCCAGGTTGCTGAGCTAAGACTCTCGAAGTCAATGTTTTTTTTTATGTTCATGGCAGGCGAGGCTCTGGCTCACTTGCCTCCCCTGATCATGTCCCTGCCACAGATTGGCTGGACATTCTGTTCTAGCCAAGTTTCCTGCTGGGACCTCACAAAAAGGCAAGATCCATCCAAAGCCTGTTTCAAAGTCAATCATTGTACAGCATAGCATACAAGTTATTATTTTAATTTTTTCTTTTTTTTTTAACATGCCTTTTAGATTTTTGAATTTGTTGTTTTTGGTGCGCTCATTCTGTGGTGTCTGTGAACAATGTAGGAACAGCTGGCTTTGTAAAAGTTACATTATTTGGGTGTTCAACATGCACAGCAAATAGGGACCATCCTGTATGCATTGAACAACCATGTATAATTAGCTAGATATGTTAATGATTGTATTCTCTTTATAAGTGACCATCCACTTACACCAGGGGGCCTATGATACAACGGTACCCAAGGGGTTTATCCCTGTTTTTATTATCCTTAGTGAATGATCCTCACTGTGTGCATGTCAAACAAAGAGATAAGCCAAGAAAATGATCTTAAAGCAGACATAACCCAAAATTTAACTAATATGCCAGAAAAATAAATCTTAGTATGTGTGCTCTTTTTTAAGCACTGTTTGCCAGAAAGGCCCAAATCTTCACATTTAAGATTGCAGCTCCTAAAGTTAGCTTGGGCTTAGGACCATGATAGTCATGGGAGATTTGTATGATCTGAGCAAGCACCGAATTCACTTAACGTAATCGGTAGTTGGGAACTGAGAACATTAAAAAGCCCATTGAGCTTTGCGTGTATTACAGAAATCTATAGAGCACATAAGCAAATCCCTTAGGTGGGATCACCACCCTCTCATTATATTTATTAATGACATCTACTCAAACTCTACCATATTAGCATACATATCTAATCCACTTCTCTTTCAGCTAATCTCTACTTTCCTAATACGAACGCCTACCTCTAATAACTATCATTTCCCACAACTATAATAGTCCCAGCTCAGCTCTCCCCCTCTCAAAAAGGAATTTATATTACTGAAACACTTTTTTAATTTTATAAATCTAATTTATATAGAATCAGATTCTTAAGATCAGTTACAAACACTGCAGTTGTCCTATAAAAAGATAATGAACTAGTGAACAGCGCGCACTATGCTATTAAAATAGAGACGGCATAGTGCAGAGCAATTGTAATATTTGTTTGGGTCACATTACAATACAGTATAGCACATGACAAAAGCACAGACTTTTAAGGCCTTATGCACACATGGTTTAAACGCCTCTTTTACAGGTGTTTGATTTATTAATTTTTCTGCCTGTAAGCCTGCGGTCACATTGGGCACTACTTCTGCAAGATTTGTAACAATTTGATAAGACTTCAGTTAGAGGGGCTGTCCATGGCACATTGAGGAACAGTGACGTTATGAACAAAAGTTTAACTAGCAAAGGGTTAATATTTAACTTCTTTCAGGCTCAAGTGGTGCTGATATAGACACAGGATTTGCAGCACAATTTACATTATAGTCTATGGAAGTGAAATAGTGCTGAAGTCCTGAAAAAGTAATAACTTAACTACTTCTCAAATCATATCTACTAAAGAGATAGAAAAAAATAAACAAAAAACCTGTAAGCCAAAAGCATAATGAGTTATGCCGTGTACACACAACCGGACTTTTCGACGGACTGAATTCCGTCTGACTTTTCGATGGACTTTCGTTGAATCGGACTTGTCTACACACAATCACACCAAAGTCCGATGGATTCGACCGTGATGATGTATGACCAGACTAGAATAAGGAAGTTCATAGCCAGTAGCCAATAGCTGCCCTAGCGTTGGTTTTCATCCGTCGGACTAGCATACAGACGAACAGATTTTTCGACCGAACTCGAGTCCGTCGGAAAGATTTGAAACATGTTCTAAATCTAAAGTCCATCTGATTTTCGACAGAAAAGGTTAGCTGAAGGTCCCACACACGGTTGAATTGTCCGATGGATTCGTTCTGTCGGACCAGTTTGGTCGAAAAGTCCGGTCGTGTGTACGCGGCATTAGTATGCATCGCCTACTAGCTCATTATGAAATACTTTAGAACAAAGCTCTCCAGTAGTGCCCGCACACTGCTGACACAGCTGACATCTTCCCCGGTATTTCTTCTGGGTTTGTGGGCTCCGGCGCTGTGAGTGGCCGGAGCCGCGATGAAGTCCCATTTACATCACAGGCACTGAAGGTCCTGGCACGGTAAGTCAGACCTTCAGAACGCATGCGTCAATGACGTCATCAGCTGCATGCACTCTGAATATCTCCTAAAATCTCCTAGATTATGGGGCCCCGATGGCATTTCTCTGTGGCTCCTGGCAGTGTTAACTGTGACAACACTGCCATTAATCTAAAAGCTGAAGTTTAAAGCTATTGGAATATTTTTTTTAGCTAGTGACCCAAATTTTGAAGTATATCCCATGCTATGCAGGCAGCTGTATCGTGTAGAAATCTTCTGCGTAGGGATGCCCTATCCTCTTCCTATGACAGAACTTGTCGTGCGGCGATGGTTAATTGCTTGGTTCGTCCCTTCTTCCCCTCTCAACTACTGAAAAAAGTTATTTAATTGCTTAAACTGCATTTAATACAATCTCTGAATAGGGGAAGATTTTATGAGTCACAGAATTCTCTCCCCTATTGGTCTGCGGATCAGTGTTTCTCAACGATAGCTTTAAAATCTTAACCCAGTCAGTAGAATATCCATAACCTTTAACATTTTAATGGAAATCAAAAATAATTTTCATAGCTCATTTTCTGCTGTTATAACCATCAGACAGTCGGAGGGGATAGTAGGGTTTTGACGCTCGGGAAGGGAGGAAAAAATAGCTTTATATGCGGATGATGCCCTTATTTTTTTGGGCAATACCATGGACTCCCTAGGGCAGTGGTTCTCAACTCCAGTCCTCAGGACCCACCAACAGGCCAGATTTTAAGTATTACCTTGGGGAGTTGCAGACTAGAATACTGCAATCACTGAGCAGCAAGTGATATCACCTGTGATGTATTTCAGCAAACTTCATCTTGCAAACCTGGCCTGTTAGTGGGTCCTGAGGACAGGAGTTGAGAACCACTTCCCTAGAAGAACTTATGACGTTTGTTTCTGCATTTGGTAAGCTTTCAGGGTTTCGTATTAATTGGGAGAAATCAATATTGATGCCGCTGCAGGATGTGAATATCTCTTTACCAATTGGCACCACACAAATACAATCTTGGGATTGAGGTAACATGAAATGCAGGGGACTATATTGATTTGAATCTCTAACCATTATTGCTCAGGTTCAGGGACAAATGTCAGAGTTGGTGTAAATCACCCCTTACAGTGATCTTTTAAAAATGATTTGGGTCCCACAGCTATTGTATATTTTTCATAACTGCCTATTTGGATAACAATGTTCTGGTTTAGGAAGGTAGAATCTCTTTTCCGTGAGCTTATACGGATGAAAAAACAGTCACGCCTAAAATTAACTAATTTAATGTTAGCTAAAGATGAAGGGGGACTTGCTATTCCACAACCTAAAAATTACTTTTTGGCCACACAAATACAGCAATTACATGGGTGGACGGAATTTGTGGAGTGTGATTCTATACAGGGATTATTATTGCCGCTATGTAAGGGAGATACATTGATCTCCTTACTAGAGGCAAAAACCCTACAAATGGTTAAAAAGTTCATAACAGGTAAACTTTTTTCTAAGGTCTGGTATGAAATGAAAAATATTACTAATATCACGGGTTATACTTCTTATACCCCAATCTGGAATAATGTAAACTGTGAGACGCTGCAGAAGTTGGAAGGGTTTGAGCTATGGCAAATGAAGGGATTGAGATATATGGAGCAACTGTTTGAACATGATAGTTTTAATTAATTTTCTAAAATATCTAAGGAATTTGGGATTCCAAGACAGAGGTTTTTCCAATATCTGCATCTTAGATATGCCTTACAGACCCAGGCTTGGACCTTTGAATTTAAACTCAATAACTCTAAAATAATTTAATTGTTGAGGGATAGAGGTTAAAAGCAGGGCCTTATCTCATTACCTTATGAGATAATGCATAACAGATATTCCTTCTAGGGTCCATTGGGAAAAAGACCTGGGACCATTGTCCGATGATCAGTGGGTAATGGCTTTGTCCGCAATCCCAAAGGTATTAACGCAATTAACGCAATTGTTTATTTTACATAGATCGTATTATACCCCAGAGAAATTGTTTAAGTGGAAGCATAGAGATTCCCCCCTATGTCTGCGTTGTGGAGCTACCCCGGCAAATTTAATACATATGTTGTGGAGATGCCCCAAACGCCACCGATATTGGCAGGGCATAATTAAGACTATGAATGAGGTGCTTCAAATTAGACTGTCAGTGGATCCTGGAATGTGTCTATTAAATATAATGGAAGAATCTAGCTGTTCGAAAAATATCTGATACAATAGTGAGAAGTTTGTTCCAGGCATGGAAATTAATAGCACAGAAATGGATTTCCACTTATCCACCAACAGTGGAGGAATGAAGAACGCAAAAGAAACTATATTAAAAGTGAAATTTACTTTTTTACATGGAAGTTGTCAAGGGAAATTTGAGGCTATTTGAAAAGGTTGGTTGGAGGTCTTGGGCCCTGAAATGTGAGAAGCCTTAAAGTGGAGGTGGGGGGCATCAGTCGGCTGGATTGAGATGGGGAATGGGGGGTTTGGACCCCTTTAGAAAGAGAGGTCAGGGGGGGAGGAGGAGGAGGAGGAGAGGGAGATGGGGGGGGGGGTTATTTGATTTGATAGGGTTTTTCTTTTGTTTGTTTGTTTTGTCTGTGGGGTTATTAAATGTAATGTGTATTTTTGCTGTATCTGGATAATATGAATGTGAAATGTGTTTGGTGTATTGATGTAAGAAAAATGTTGCAATAAAGATTACTGGATTTAAAAAAAAAAAGCAGTCAGTGTTGGAGTGCATGCATGTATACAGGAAGTTGCTGAAAAGAGTCTACAGAAAAATCTGTAGCATTGGGACGCGGAAAAAAACTGTAATTTCTAGAAGAAAAATATATTACAGATTTTTGTCCTGTTACAGCTCAGGTTTACTTTAATGATAGGTGCAAGATATCCAGACAGAACTCTTCCAAAATTGTACTTACCCTTTTCTTAACGTAATTGGATAGGCAAGGTAAGTAGAGCAGTAGGTAAAGATACAAAAATGGTGTGAGTCACTTATTCCAAAAATTATATCAGAAATAGTAAGATATTATTTGGAGTTTGAGCTCAGCAGGAGGCTGGAGCCTTGGGTGACAATGGACTATTAGCACATGATTGGATATTCTTTGGAAAATGAAAGTTCATCACATGTAAGCGGGTGTTAGTACTCCTTTAAGAGAAGGCCCTTCCCTAGGTGTGTCAAGTGGGTTGGGCTGTCTTTTCTCTTATAAATTAGGGGCTGTGTGGGTTGGAGCTCAGAGGATGATGAGTGGTAACCTGCAGAGACCCATTATGTAGGTTGCAGATGAGTGTTGAAACTTGCACCTTGCTTTGGGGCTGGTCCGGGACAGAGAAGGAGGAAGAGTTTACTTTAAGGACCAATAACAGAGGAAGAGCTGGTTGGAACTCCTTTGCTAAGACTAACTATATACTGTTGCAGTTAATCAATGAAAAGAAGGAGGCTATGTATAGCTTTTTTGGAAGGGAACTGTTCACCCTGTTCATGTTTACAGTAAAACGTTGAAATCATGTGGACAATCATTTATTTTACAAGGTGGTCCTCAGGCCAGGAGTACATGAGCAGCCAAGATGGCAGAGTTTCTACTTAATCAAGGTGTCTGATACCCCATCTATTTCTGTTGGGGACAATAGCAAGTGCCCTGAGCCAACATGACCATGGCAAATCAGGTCTCTACTAACACACATTCACTAAGTTCTGGGGAAAATTCCCTTGGAAAGCGCAACTTCCCTTGCAAAGTGAACAGCCATTTGCCTTTAGTAAAACAAACCCAATCTCTCAAATTCTGTTGATTCTTTGTAAGAATAAAATAATTCTACAGAACAGAGCAGTACAGCATTAAATAAAAAGTTAGTTGTAAATAATTTAGGTTTTTGTTCCCATTGCACCATTATTTACTGTCAGCAATACACAAAATGATTGTCTGTTAGTGTCTGTAGCCCAGTAAGTAACGACAAAGTCAATATGATCTTCTTGAATAACTTTATTAATATTCTACATAAAAAATATAGTATAAAGGCATTTTATATGAGAGTATTCAGACATGACACAAAGAAATGGGAAATCAGAATATTACAATTGAAGGAAGAAGTCTTTTTTTTATGCAGTAAAGAAAAATTAACAAATTGTCAAAAATCAATTATTATATTATTAAATATATTCCTGGCGTTCATTGGCTTACATGTCATATTAATTAGCAAGAGGAATTTCTAAATGTAATATATTAACTTGTTTACATGACTTTGAGAGACCCAGTCTATCTTTTGTTGCTGCATTCACCATTGTTTTGAAAACTATAAAGAGTAACTTTTGGGTAACGCTCTGCGTGTTACTGATGATTTGTGAAGATGGTAGTGGAGAGATTGGAGATGAGCTCCAGGTGGCGCTGGAGGGGCACACAGCTGCTGGAAAGGTACAAGCTGACAGCTCATGCTGACAGCTACCATATGCAACACTTACTTTATGCAATCAGCATTTGCCACAGGGACAACTTTCAGGAAAACAAAAAAAAATGCTGTTTCTATGTAATATTCCTCACTTTATTTTTTATACTTTAATGGCATTCTTTTTTCCATGGTGTACAGACAAGCAACTTCACAGATCCCCTTTTATATATTTCCCTGGTATTTCTCCGTTACTGTATACTGTAGGCTTTTGGGAGGCTTAAACAGACCCTGAGCTCTGATTTTAAAGTTTACCTGGGTGGATGATATCACCCCCCCCCCCCCACTTGACAGTGTTCAGACTACATTAATAGCTGATTGCACCCCAGTATTGTCACAAAGGTTATATACTCCCCCCCCCCCACATATCTGGATGTCCTGCTCTTTTTTAGGCAATGGAGTGTGGGGGTCTGACAAATTGTGGGAATGGCACAGGAGTTTGGATGGATGAGTATACCTTGCTTGGGTCAGTGGTCTATCAGGGGAAGCTGTATAATCATCCCGAATGGACAATGTGACAGTGTCTGTTTGAACATCTCTGCCTCATTATTATGTGCAACCTTATGCTGGTTGGTTGGAGGGTCATACATCATTATCTTCATGGATAGGTAGATATGCAATCATTAGCTGGCCTGTTTTTGGAGATAAAAGATTGTTGGACTACATTGTTCATGTAGTTTGTGCAACAACTACATAAGCCAGTAGATGGCAGTGTTTATAAGTTTGTAGCTGCATCTATGGTATGCTCAATGTCTTTTCTCTGATAAAAAGTTCCTGTTTCCTGTTTCCTGTTTGCAGTTTAAGCGGAGCTCCACCCAAAAGGGGAAGTTCCGCTTTAAGCACTTGTTCCCCATTCCTCTTGAACTATTGGCACTTTTGAGGAGCGGGGGTAGCAGGTACCCCATTTTGACAGGTACTCACTTCCTACTTCTGATCCAAAGCGCTCATAAACTGAAGTTTTCCTCCCTCCCCCTGCAGTCTTCTGACACTGACAGGTCCCAGAAGACTGCATCCACCATTCATGATGCGCAGCACAACTCGCGCATGTGCATTGGCACCCAGCAGTGACGCCGCAAGCTGTCACTGCCAGGTGGCCATAGTGAAGATGCCGGGGACTAAAGACAGCGGGTGAGACCGACTGGGGTGAGTATATATATATATATATATATATATAGATGTCTCATCCCTGTATACAATAATTTCACATCAGCATGGCCTTGACTATGCCATGGGGAGAAACTATTTATGTTTTGATGGATCTTATTACCTGCAAAACAGAGGTGTGGCCATTGGCACAAAATTTGCTATGAGTATGGCCGATCTCTTTATGGCTAAGTGGTAGGAGGATGTCGTCTATGTTGGGCCTATGTTGGGCCATATGGGATGGTGAACAGAGTTGCCATGATGATTTCGTGGCCTTCCTGAACTCAAATGATAGGGGTATTTCTCTCCAACACAAATTGAGTAAATCCGAGGTCCATTTCTTGGACCTTAAAATAGAAGTGCAGAATGGAGCCATTGTCGCGTCAACCTTTTTTAAGGAGTTGTCATCATCCTGCCTGGCTAAGATCGATTCTGGTCAGCCAGTTTCTACGTCTGAAGAGGAATTGCACGAGGTCTGAAGACTTCATGCGAGAGGCCTCTGTTATCAAATTAAAATTCATGGAGTAAGGGTACAATGAGGTAGAACTTGATCAAGCTATAGAAGAAAAGAGAGGAACTGCTGTTTTTTTTGCCACTTTTCCCACACAGCAATATGCTATCAAAAACATTTTACGTAAGCACTGGAATGTTCTTAGGAACGATGGGGTCCTTGGGCCTCTTCTCCAGGAAATACCAGCAGTCGTTTTTAGGAGTTCTCCACTCCTTTGGCTCCAGGTAGCGCCAAATGTTATAGATTTGCCCAATAGAATCTCTTTTTTTCACAATATGGGGGCTTATAAATTGGAGACCCAATGGATCTATTAGGCCAGAACTTACAATCCTCACGGTATGCATGATGAGAGGTTTGATTAACTAATAACAAAGTATCCCATTAACATTGAATAGCTTGTTGGGGTAGGAGTATTTTTATTTCTATTATCTTAATTATGTTCTGTATATACTTATTTTTTTGATATTTTTATCCTTGTTTTTGTGTGTGTATAGTTTTCCAAGTATTGGGTTGACTGTAATTTTCCTCTAAACCACAAGATGGGGCTGTGTCCGAGTGCAATACATGTTTGTTAAAAAAAAAATTTCAAACTTTACTCATGTCTCACTGACATTTTATTATGTTTATAGTATAAAGTTTTAACTTTTTGATCTCTCTTTTTTGAGTAAATGAGTAGATCTAAGGCTAATAAAGAATATTGATTTGGCTGCCCATATGTGTGTGTGCAGTGTTGTCACATCCGGTGCTTGGAGCACATCTTACTTCCTCATTCCAATTAGTATGTCCGGCATATATAATCTAGCCAAGCGTCTGTCTAGCCACGCCCCTGACAACGTCATTCTCTGACGAAGCGGCATAGGGAGGAGTCGGCGACGAGACGCTACTGCTTGCTGGGACACGGCAGCCATCTTTGTGGTGGGGAAAGGCTGCATACATGCAAACAGAGCATGATTTATTTGTTGACAAAGTGAGTGAATTTTATTTGTTTTTTACTCGATTAAACATTATTCTGATGTACTGCTCAATGAGGCATTTTTCCTTTTGTCCACATGGGAGGTTATATGTGTGGTGATTACCGCTGGAGTGCCTCTGGGGTGAATTTTGAATAAGGAGAGTTGTATCTAGGTTTGCTGCATCCACTATACAGTCTTCTGCTATAGATGTATGAAGATTGATGGGCTTCCTGTATACTTCATATGTGCTGATGTGACATTTGTGATGGGTGGGTCTCCCTGTCTTCTGCTTACCACAGATTGAATCATCATTTGAACATTCGTTCCAGGATAATTTCTTGGAACTATTAATTAAGTGCTGCACTTTTATTATATATACTTTTTTATTGATCTTCTTCAATATTGTGCTGGCTGCTGATGTTTTATTGAATATATTGTCATCAGAAATTTTAGCACAATATATTTTTAGTTTTTTTTTACTAATAGTACTAATAGTAGCTGCTGCCTCCACTAATGTCAACCACCATAAGGCAAATGACAGAGATATGAGATGTAAAAGATTGAGTGCACTTGGAAATGCAGTCGCTTTAGATCTGAGGGGAAGATCTGAAATTAGGGGAAGCTCTGCTGATTTTATCATCCAATCATGTACAAGCAAAAATGCTGTTTTTAATTTTCCTTGCATGTCCCCCTCAGATCTACAGTGACAGCACCTCCAAGTGCACTTGCAGAGCACTTGTAGTGCAAAGTGGATTTGCCTTTAGTAAATAAACCCCTATGAGTACCATTGATATCTTTTAACGACAACACTGGGGCGGAGGAGACCATAGGAACCGTGCAAATCTCTACTACAGTCAGGTGTACTGTGAAGGCTTGCTGCCCCTTGGTGGGCGAGATTTTTCTAGTGATTGCGGCATAAGAGGGGGCACGTGTGTTGCACAGCACCACTGCCCGGTTGCATGCACCTTCTTTGAGCACCAATTTCACTGTGTGGAGAGAATTTATTAATTGCTTGATATGATTTTATGAACTTTTTATCCGATGGCACCATGCACTTATGATTGTTGTATTTAGATTGCAGTACTTTAATTTATTGCACTTAGCACTTTTATATGGACACTCATGTTTCATGTTTCTGCACTTTTGACAATTGTCACTGATGATCAACTTGTTGAATTAATTAGATTTTTTGGTTTATGTTAATTATTGCACATATAGTACTTTATTTATTAGCAGTGCCAATTCCACTCATTTTTTTACATGTGAAATTTAGGCTAGCCAGACTTGGCTCCAACTTTGGTGGATTTCTTATGAAGCAGCTGAAATTCAATAAGTGGGTAGTCCTGTCGGCACCCCCTAACTCAACAAAAGCTGATTTAAAAATTGACTGAGCCGGGTGGACAGTCACTGCAGCTGTTTGAATACAATAGCTGGTAGTGCAGATTCCACCATTTATATTGTTTTGTGTGGATGGAGAAATCTATTAATGGCTAGCCTTAAAGTGGTTGTAAAGGCACACGTTTCTGATAACAGAGGAACGAAGCACCAGAGAGAAATGACACTTAGAGCTTTGGCGAGAGATAAGTAAACCAGATATGTGTGCTTTGCGCTAATTCCATGACTGGGGTTTAAAACCACTTTAATAATTATAATGGAGCAACTGCAATACTTTTTTATACTAAATGTAGTTTTACGCAGTTACCTCTGTTTTCATTGTGTTCTTTGACCTCACAAAGGTGAGAAGAGCTTCATTGATGGTGATCACTGAGACAGGAAGTGGGGAATTTCAAACTGGGACAGCAATAAAACAATTATTTTGTTTGAAGAGTAGGGGAAAGTCAGAATTATTGTTGTCTTTGTCTCCTCACAATCTCTCATAATGTATGCTTTACGCAGGAAGAACCAGCATCAATTTATCTGGGTTATTTTTTAAGTAGAAGGATAGTAAAAATAATTAGTTTGGGGTAAAAAGCATACTATACCACTGCACTGATTAAAAAAAAAAATAAAATAAAAAAAAAAGAATGGGAATCATAGCTAATTCAGTAACATAAAGCTGAAGCTCAAGCACACCAAAAATAAATGATTCTAGCACAGTGGGATGGGAATTGTTGAATATTCAAGAGTAACAAAAATGCAAGAAACACATTGTAATCATTTCCCACAGTAATTGGAACGTGTTTCACACAACATCAACTACTGACACATGCTGTGCCTCTTCTCAAACTCATGTATTTGGTAGAAATGAAAATGATAGTGTGGCCCCTTTCTTTATAAACATGGAAAAAGGTCAACAAACCCTTTTAATTGTTCCTTAAGTTTTTTTTTTTTTCTAAAATTTAAAATGAAAAAAATGTGCATTTCTATGTTCTATGAAAACTGGTAAGCGCATAGGCTAGAATTATTTAGAGAACAGCTGTCATGGAATCACTGCCAGTCCTATATGAAATTGCTAAGCATGTTGATCCATGTTGATGCAGATGGTTGCTTTGACAAAACCAGTGACATGAATGAAGGGTTGCATGACAGAAACATTTATTCTCCCCAAATGTTTTCAAGTGTTCCATTAGCATAGCTACAATAATCTTTATCCATAAAATATTTATGTGAATGCCAGTCACTGTGAAGCCCTGCCCATGCCTAAAACCCAGTCTAAGCCAGGTGCAGTGGTATGCATAAGGTGGAAAATATAATTGGCAAGATTATGGAACTCACCATTCCAAATGATAAATGGTAGAGACCACAGTTCATACAACTCCTCCATGAAATATAAATGTATTTGTATCTAAACAATTTTTTTTTTAATTTTAATTTTTATTTTTGGACAAAGTGGCAACGGAACTCAGTAAGGTTTTTTGCTGTTTGTGTTCCCACAGGGGATAGTCACTCTTTATTTTTTCTGATGACAGCCGGCAATGGGACTGATAGTGTCTGCATTTCTAAGGCCTGATTCACACCTATGCATTTTTAGTGCTTTTTGTATTTTTGCAGATTTGCACTACAGAACATGTTCCATGGGAAACCATGTTGTGCAAATCTGCAAAATGCACTAAAATGCATAGGTGTGAATCAGGCCTCAATGTATTTGTAAATTCACATTGAGGATTTTCAAGGTACCACAACAAAAATATACTAAAAAGCAAATCAGTTTTATTTTATATTCACATATTAAAAGATCACATTTAAAATAATGTTTTACATAATACTTTTTGGATTTCTTATTTTCCCCTCTTTTTGCCTTTCTCTCAATTTCCCACTGATTTACTATTTTAATATATCTGTAAATTCACATGGGTGAAACCGTGAAACACACACTGTGTCACTCTATGAAAGCATATTAAAAGATGCAGTGAAATTAGACCTAGTTTAATTCAGACCTAGTGAAATCAAATATTCTGAGGCCACATGTTGAAAGTTGTCAATGTTAAGAAGGTTCACCTTCCAACATGACAATGACCAAAAGCACACAGCAAAAATTACCACACAGTGGTTAAAAGAGAAAAAGGAGAATGTCCTTGCGTGGCCTAGTCAGAGCCCAGACTTAAACCCTATTCAAAATCTGTGGAATGACTTGAAGACTGCAGTCCACAAACGGTCACCATCAAATTTAACTGAACTTGAACAGTTCTGCAAAAAAGAGTGGGCAAATATTGCAAGTCTAGATGTGAAAAGTTAGTAGAGAAATACAGTATCTCACAAAAGTGAGTACACCCTTCACATTTTTATATGATTAATGACTCAAAATTCAAACTGTCAATATTTCTGGTGAGTAAATAATTGTAGGATCATTTGTGTACAGATCAACATACATTATCTCACAAAAGTGAGTACACCCCTTACATTTTTGTAAATATTTTATTATACCTTTTCATGCAACAACACTGAAGAAAAGTTACTTTGCTACAATGTAAAGTAGTGAGTGTACAGCTTGTATAACAGTGTAAATGCTGTCCCCTCAAAATAACTCAACACAGCCATTAATATCTAAACCGCTGGTAACAAAAGTAAGTACACCCCTAAGTGAAAATGTTCAAATTGGGCCCAATTAGCCATTTTCCCTCCCCGGTGTCATGTGACTCATTCGTTTTTCAAGGTCTCAGGTGTGAATGGGAAGCATGTCTGTTAAATTTGGTGTTATCGCTCTCTCACTCTCTCATACTGGTCACTGGAAGTTCAACATGGTACCTCATGGAAAATAACTCTGAAAAAAATAATTGCTGCTCTACATAAAGATGGCCTTGGCTATAAGAAGATTGGCAAGACCATGAAACTAAGCTGCAGCACGGTGGCCATACAAGACCATACAACGGTTTAACAGGACAGGTTCCATTCAGAACAGGCCTCGCCATGGTCGACCAAAGAAGTTGAGTGCATGTGCTCAGCGTCATTTCCAAGGTTGTCTTTGGGAAATAGACGTGGGAGTGGGAGTGTCATTGTCTGGGGCTACATGAGTGCTGCCAGCACTGGGGAGCTACAGTTCATTGAGGGAACCATGAATGCCAACATGTACTGTGACATACTGAAGCAGAACATGATCCCCTCCCTTCAGAGACTGGGCCACAGGGCAGTATTCCAACATGATAAGGACCCCAAACATACTTCCAAGACGATCACTGCCTTGATAATGAAGCTGAGGGTAAAGGTGATGGACTGGCCAAGCATGTCTCGCCTCAAGTGGGATGGACCTACTGAGCAATTACAACCTTTTCTTCATAAACTTAATCAGAATAATTTCAATTTAACTTTTACCATGACCTGGGACCAGTCTTCCATCACTTTCCTTGATGTGATCATCCACAATGATGAAAATGGCCTAGTAGCTTATATAGGAAACCCACGGCTGGTAATTCTATATTACCCACCAGTAGCTTTCATCCACAGGCGTTAATTTCTTCCATCCCCTACAGTCAGTATTTGAGGATCAGGAGAAACTGCTCAGACAATGAAGTGTTTAGGAGAGAGGCTAGTCTACTCAAAGGAAGGCTTCTAGCATGATGTTATTCTAATACATGCCTGAAGAAAGCATTCAATAGGACAAGGTGTGACCTGCTCTACAAATCTTCCTCAAAAACAAACAAGAAGAATCCAATTTCCATCATAACTAAATTTTCAAATCATCACAAGACAATCAAGCGTATTGTAGAAAAATACTGGCATGTCTTGACTATGGACCCTACGATAGGTCCCTTTGTGCCAGACCCTCCTTCACTTTCAGGCGAACCAGATCTCTCTGTGACCAGTTGGTCTCGAGTGAATTTAGGGCAGATGGATGGAGAGATGCCTGTAAATGCGCAGGAACTTTCATTTGCAGTGGATGCAACTACTGTCAGTTTCTCAATGCATCAAAAAATATTCTATTGCCTAATGGTGAGCGTTATAGACCACAACACTATGCCAATTGCAAAACGCCACCAAACCACACCGGGGTGTATCTCCAATATGGCGATAAGCAAAGAGCTTATCGCCATATTGCCTCAATGAGGGCGTGTAACCCAAGTCTCCCTCTTGGCAGACATGTTACCGACATACACAATAGAATTTTTCCGAGAATCTCCTTCCTAATCCTCGACCGCATACATCCAGGTATGTGGGGAGGGGATTGGAATAAGATTCTATTGCAACATGAACTGGATTTTGCGCCTTAATGCCTCCAAACCACCTGGCTTAAATGGATCTGTCTCCTTCAGACCTTTATGGAGGGTTTCTCCTCATGTGGATCAGAATGGAAACCAATTTACCCTATTTGATCAATGATTGGCCCCCTGGGACAATAAACCATTCAAGCCTGGTAGCCCCCTAAAGCACAGCTTTCTTTGGCAATGTGATTGTTTATGTCTCTTTGGCCCTCCCCTTCAGCAGTGCTGCAAATTCTCAAATTTTTGTAATGTTTTCAATGTTTAAAGATGTTATTTGCCAGTAGGGATGAGCCGGTGTTCGATTTGAACCCATGTTCGAATCGAACATCGGGCGTTCGCCCGCTCGGCGAGCCCAGAACTATTTCAAATTCGTGTGATGCGAGCGGCCCACAATGCACTGCCCCAGTTACAGTGCATTGCTGGCTGATGATTGGCCAAGCATGCACTGTGACCCGCATGCTTGGCCAATCAAAGAGCCAGCGGCGAGGAGAGTAATAATTGGCCACAGGCAGGATGCCTGTGGCCAATTATAGCTCAGGGGGTTTAGTACATGCCCCACAGTATAAAAGGCCGCCGCGCCGGCGGCCTCGCATATTGTGTTGTGTTCCAGCGTCAGTGTCAGTGTTATGTGCTGCTGACATTATGTGCTATGATTCTGGGGATTAGTGTGTGCGTGCTGTTAGTACAGCATTGCAGTATCACATCTGGGGGGTGTCTATAGTATGCCTGTGAAGGGGGGGCATGTTTCCTGTGCTTAGAACTGTCCCTGCAAAAAGTGTCATTTTTGCAGGAAAAAAAGCTATTTAAAATCACTCGCGGCTAATGTATTGACGGCTCCCGTAACACAGAGAACAGTCATTCATTGAAAGCCATTCATAAAAAAAAAGTCATTGATAAAAAATTTAAAAAAATTAAAAAAAAAAGCGTGGGGGTCCCCCCAAATTCAATAACCAGGCCCTTCAGGTCTGCTATGGATATTAAGGGGGACCCCAGCTAAAAAAAAAATGGCGTGGGGTCCCCCTCAAAATCCATACCAGACCCTTGAGAGCTGGGATGGATTTTAAGGGGAACCCCAGCCAAAAAAAAATGGCATGGGGTCCCCCTCAAAATCCATACCAGACCCTTATCCGAGCATGCAACCTGGCAGGCCGCAGGAAAAGAGGGGGGGACGAGAGCGGCCCCCCCTCCCTCCTGAACCGTACCAGGCCACATGCCCTCAACATTGGGAGGGTGCTTTGGGGGTCTGAGACCCCAAAGCACCTTGTCCCCATGTTGATGAGGACAAGGGCCTCTTCCCCACAACCCTGGCCATTGGTTGTGGGGGTCTGCGGGTGGGGGGCTTATCGGAATCTGGAAGGCTGCGTCTGACAGGTCTTTTATAATGGAGGGCGGGGCCACCTGGTGACACCGCCCCCTCTGACGTCATGGGGAAAGCCATAGGGAATTCCCCATGACGTCCCCGTGCGTCAGAGGGGGGTGGGGTTACTGGTAACCCCGCCCCCCTCTGACGCACGGGGACGTCATGGGGAATTCCCTATGGCTTTCCCCATGACGTCAGAGGGGGCGGGGTCACCAGGTGGCCCCGCCCTCCATTATAAAAGACCTGTCAGACGCAGCGAAGCCTCACACAGCGGGAGCCTCCCATTGCGCTGAGCGGCCCAAGAAGAGACCCGGACGCCGTGGAAGAAGATGCCGGACAAGAAGACCAGAGCAAGAAGAAGCGGATCGGAGGAAGAAGATGATGGAAGAAGAAGATGCCGGAAGGAGAAGATGAAGAAACCGAAGGATGAAGAGAGGAAGAAGGAAGAAGACCAGAAGAAAGAAGATTTTAATAAAGGAATTGTCAAAGACCGTCTCGTGTCATTTTTACAATTTTTGACACTTTTTTGGTGAAATGGTAGGGGTACTTTTGTACCCCCTTACCATTTCACACAGGGGGGGCGGGATCTGGGGGTCCCCTTGTTAAAGGGGGCTTCCAGATTCCGATAAGCCCCCCGCCCGCAGACCCCCACAACCAATGGCCAGGGTTGTGGGGAAGAGGCCCTTGTCCTCATCAACATGGGGACAAGGTGCTTTGGGGGTCTCAGGATTTGGGGGGACCCCCACGCTTTTTTTTTTTTTTAAATGTTTTTATTTTTTATCAATGACTTTTTTTTATGAATGGCTTTCAATGAATGACTGTTCTCTGTGTTACGGGAGCCGTCAATACATTAGCCGTGAGTTAAATAGCTTTTTTCACTGCAAAAATGACACTTTTTGCAGGGACAGTTCTAAGCACAGGAAACATGCGCCCCTTCACAGGCATACTATAGACACCCCCCAGGTACGAAATTTAAAGGAATATTACACTTTTATTGTTTCAATTTAAGCATGATTAAAATCGCTGCTCTTGAAAAAACGGCCATTTTTAAAAAAAACATTTGCATTGATACATGTCCCCTGGGGCAGGACCCAGGTCCCCAAACACTTTTTATGACAATAACATGCATATTAGCCTTTAAAATTAGCACTTTTGATTTCGAACGTTCGCATCCATTGTAACTAATAGGGTTCTAAATGCTCGCACGGACTTTAGGTCCGTTCGCGGGTTCTGGAGCGAGCCGAACCGGGGGTGTTCGGCTCATCCCTATTTGCCAGTAGGGATGAGCCGAACACCCCCCCGTTCGGCTCGCACCAGAACCCGCGAACGGACCTAAAGTCCGTGCGAGCTTTAGAACCCTATTAGTTATAATGGATGCGAACGTTCGAAATTAAAAGTGCTCATTTTAAAGGCTAATATGCATGTTAATGTCATAAAAAGTGTTTGGGGACCTGGGTCCTGCCCCAGGGGACATGTATCAATGCAAAAATTTTTTTTAAAAACGGCCGTTTTTTCAGGAGCAGTGATTTTAATAATGCTTAAATTGAAACAATAAAAGTGTAATATTCCTTTAAATTTCGTACCTGGGGGGTGTCTATAGTATGCCTGTAAAGGGGCGCATGTTTCCCGTGTTTAGAACTGTCTCTGCGCAAAGTGTCATTTTTGAAAGTAAAAAAGCTATTTAAAATCACTCGCGGCTAATGTTAATTCACGGCTCCCGTAACACAGAGAACAGTGATTCATTGAAACTCATTAATAAAAAAAATTCATTGATAAAAAAAAAAAAAAAAAATGAAAAAAAAAAAGCGTAGGGGTCCCCCCAAATTCAATAACCAGGCCCTTCAGGTCTGGGATGGATATTAAGGGGGATCCCAGCCAAAAAAAAAAAAAAAAAAAATGGCGTAGGGTCCCCCTCAAAATCCATACCAGACCCTTGAGGTCTGGTATGGATTTTAAGGGGAACCCTAGCCAAAAAAAATGGCGTGGGGTCCCCCTCAAAATCCATACCAGACCCTTATCCGAGCACGCAACCTGGCAGGCCGCAGGAAAAGAGGGGGGGACGAGAGCGGCCCCCCCTCTCGCCTGAACCGTACCAGGCCACATGCCCTCAACATTGGGAGGATGCTTTGGGGGTCTAAGACCCCTAAAGCACCTTGTCCCCATGTTGATTAGGACAAGGGCCTCTTCCCCACAACCCTGGCCGGTGGTTGTGGGGGTCTGCGGGCGGGGGGCTTATCGGAATCTGGAAGCCCCCTTTAACAAGGGGACCCCCAGATCCCGGCCCCCCCCCTGTGTGAAATGGTAAGGGGGTACAAAAGTACCCCTACCATTTCACCAAAAAAGTGGCAAAAATGGTAAAAAGGACAGGAGACAGTCTTTGACAATTCCTTTATTAAAATCTTCTTTCTTCTTTCTTCATCCTTCGGATTCTTCATCTTCTCCTTCCTTCATCTTCTTCCATCTTCTTCTTCCATTTTCTTCTTCCTCCGATCCGCTTCTTCTTGCGCTGGTCTTCTCGTCCTTCTCGTCCGGCATCTTCTTCCGTCGGCGTCGGCGTCGGTGTCGGTGTCTTCTTGGGCCGCTCCGCGCAATGGGAGGCTCCCGCTGTGTGAGGCTCCGCTCCATCTGACAGGTCTTTTAAAACGGAGGGCACCTGGTGACCCCGCCCCCCTCTGACATCATGGGGAAAGCCATCATGGAATTCCCCATGACGTCCCTGTGCGTCAGAGGGGGCGGGGTCACCAGGTGCCCTCCATTATAAAAGACCTGTCAGACGGAGCGGAGCCTCACACAGCGGGAGCCTCCCATTGCGCGGAGCGGCCCAAGAAGAGACAGAGACACCGACGCCGACGCCGACGGAAGAAGATGCCGGACGAGAAGGACGAGAAGACCAGCGCAAGAAGAAGCGGATCGGAGGAAGAAGAAAATGGAAGAAGAAGATGGAAGAAGATGAAGGAAGGAGAAGATGAAGAAACCGAAGGATGAAGAAAGAAGAAAGAAGATTTTAATAAAGGAATTGTCAAAGACTGTCTCCTGTCCTTTTTACCATTTTTGCCACTTTTTTGGTGAAATGGTAGGGGTACTTTTGTACCCCCTTACCATTTCACACAGGGGGGGGGGCGGGATCTGGGGGTCCCCTTGTTAAAGGGGGCTTCCAGATTCCGATAAGCCCCCCGCCCGCAGACCCCCACAACCACCGGCCAGGGTTGTGGGGAAGAGGCCCTTGTCCTAATCAACATGGGGACAAGGTGCTTTAGGGGTCTTAGACCCCCAAAGCATCCTCCCAATGTTGAGGGCATGTGGCCTGGTACGGTTCAGGCGAGAGGGGGGGCCGCTCTCGTCCCCCCCTCTTTTCCTGCGGCCTGCCAGGTTGCGTGCTCGGATAAGGGTCTGGTATGGATTTTGAGGGGGACCCCACGCCATTTTTTTTGGCTAGGGTTCCCCTTAAAATCCATACCAGACCTCAAGGGTCTGGTATGGATTTTGAGGGGGACCCTACGCCATTTTTTTTTTTTTTTTTTTGGCTGGGATCCCCCTTAATATCCATCCCAGACCTGAAGGGCCTGGTTATTGAATTTGGGGGGACCCCTACGCTTTTTTTTTTGTTTTTTATTAATGAATGACAGCTCTCTGTGTTACAGGAGCCATCAATTCATTAGCCGCGAGTGATTTAAATAGCTTTCTTCCTGCAAAAATGACACTTTTTTGCAGGGAAAGTTCTAAGCACAGGAAACCTGCCCTCCTTCACAGGCTACCTATAGACACCCCCCAGATGTGATACTGCAATGCTGTTCTAACAGCATGCACACACATATCCCCAGAAATAAAGAACATATTGTTGTCAGCAGTCAGCAGCACACTGACACGCTGACACTGTGAGTGAAACATAATATGCGAGGCCGCCGCCGCGGCGGCCTCTTATACCGTGGGGCGTGTATTAAAGCCCCTGAGCTATAATTGGCTACAGGCATCCTGCCTGTAGCCAATTATGGCTCTCCTCGCTGCCGGCGCTGTGATTGGCCAAGCATGCGGGGTCACAGTGCATGCTTGGCCAATCATCAGCCAGCATTGCACTGCGCGGGCCGCAATGCATTGCGGGGCCGCTCGCATCACACGAATTTGATGCGAGCGGTCCCAATAGTTCTGGGCTCGCCGAGCGAGCGAACACCCGGTGCTCGATTCGAACATGGGTTCGAATCGAACACCGGGCTCATCCTTATTTGCCAGTTAATTTATGTTTAGAATTGTATATTTATATGATTCTGCGTTCTTTAATTATATTGTCATCTTCTTTTCCTTGTATATATTTTTTGTATATTCTGACATACTTGCTCACTTCTGGCTTTTCCCTCTTCGGTCTGGGGGTTCTGTTTGTACGTGTGCGCATGATTATATGTCCCTCATTCGGCGCACGGAGGCAGTTCACGCCCTCTGAGATGTGCTCAGCCTTTTTTTTACTAGAGTGTGGCGACCGGATGCATCCTGGTTGCCTTGACTCTGGACATGCACCGCGGGATGCCGAATCGGGACGATGTCACCCATGTGTCACGTCCGGCGTCTGTGAGCTGGATGATGTGACGTCACTGTGCCTCTTCCGGCATCCCCAGACACCAGATACTTTACCGATATGGCGAGGCGGAGGCGCTGTTCATGCGCCGACATCTCGGGGGGCACCCCTTTTAATCCTGCCCCTCCCCACACTCCCATCTAGGATTGGCCAACAGGCCCCACACACCCCTTTAAAAATGGCGCCAGCCCATCCATTATTCCATGCCAAGGAGCACCCAGGTCCACACCAACAACAAGCTTTATTCAAGGTAATAGCCCTTTGGCACCTACAGTGGTGTGAAAAAGTGTTTGCCTCCTTCCTCATTTCCTGTTCCTTTGCATGTTTGTCACACTTAAGTGTTTCAGAACATCAAACCAATTTAAACAATAGTCAAGGACAACACAAGTAGACACAAAATGCAATTTGTAAATGAAGGTGTTTATTATTAAAGGTGAAAAAAAATCCAAACCATCATGGCCCTGTGTGAAAAAGTGATTGCCCCCTAAACCTAATAACTGGTTGGGCCACCCTTAGCAGCAACAACTGCAACCAAGCGTTTGCGATAACGTGCAATGAGGCTTTTACAGCATCCTGGAGGAATTTTGGCCCACTCATCTTTGCAGAATTGTCCTAATTCAGTTACATTAGAGGGTTTTCGAGCATGAACGGCCTTTTTAAGGTCATACCACAACATCTCAATAGGATTCAGGTCAGGACTTTGGCTAGGCCACTCCAAAGTCTTCATTTTGTTTTTCTTCAGCCATTCGGTGGTGGACTTGCTGGTGTGTTTAGGATCATTGTCCTGCTGCAGAACCCAAGTTCGTTTCAGCTTGAGTACACGAACAGATGGTCGGACATTCTCCTTCAGGATCTCTTGGTAGACAGCAGAATTCATAGTTCCTTTTATCACGGCAAGTCTTCCAGGTCCTGAAGCAGCAAAACAGCCCCAGACCATCACACTACCACCACCATATTTTACTGTTGGTATAATGTTCTTTTTCTGAAATGCAGTGTTCCTTCTACGCCAGATATACTTGGACACACACCTTCCAAAGAGTTCCACTTTTGTCTCATCGGTCCACAGAATGTTGTCCCAAAAGTCTTGGGGATCATCAAGATGTGTTGTGGAGAAATTGAGACGAGCTTTGATGTTCTTTTTGCTCAGCAGTGGTTTTCTCCTTGGAACTCTGCCATGCAGGCCATTTTTGCCCAGTCTTTTCCTGATGGTGGAGGCATGAACGCTGACCTTAACTGAGGCAAGTGAGGCCTGCAGTTCCTTGGACGTTGTTGTGGGGTCTTTTGTGACCTCTTGGATGAGTCGTCGCTGCGCTCTTGGGGTAATTTTGGGCGGCCGGCCACTCCTGGGAAGGTTCACCACTGTTCCATGTCTTCGCCATTTGTGGATAATGGCTCTCACTGTGGTTCGCTGGATTCCCAAAGCTTTGGAAATGGCTTTATAACCCTTTCCAGACTGATAGATCTCAATTACTTTCTTTCTCAATTGTTCCTGAATTTCTTTGGGTCTCGGCATGATGTGTAGCTTTTAAGGATCTTCTGGTGGACCTTACTGTGTCAAGCAGCTCCTATTTAAGTGATGCCTTGATTGTGAACAGGTGTGGCAATAATCAGGCCTGGGTGTGGCTAGAGAAATTGAACTCAGGTGTGGACAACCACAGTTATAGTATGTTTTAACAAGGGGGGCAATCACTTTTTCACACAGGGCCATGATGGTTTGGATTTTTTTTCACCTTTAATAATAAACACCTTAATTTACAAATTGCATTTTGTGTTTACTTGTGTTGTCCTTGACTATTGTTTAAATTGGTTTGATGTTCCGAAACACTTAAGTGTGACAAACATGCAAAGGAACAGGAAATGAGGAAGGGGGCAAACACTTTTTCACACCACTGTATATAAACATGTACATTACTTTTTTCCTTCTCTAATTGAGGGGATACCAGTGATATAATTTAGAGTGACTTGACGTTCTCCCTCTGGCCCCCCTCCCCTATTTTCATTCTATTATAGGCCTGGTATTCTGCCTTTTGGTGCTTTTGGAGTCTCCTATTAAAGCCAGTGTTTTTTTTTTTACCACTATTAGGCCCTTTCATGTCCTAGAACGTCATGAGATTAGTTGGGTAGGTATATTTTCAGTTTTTTACTCATATACAGATATAGCCAATTTTTTGGGGGGCTAACCCCTATAGATTTGGTCCTATACGAGATCCAGTGTGTTTTTTCCTTTCTCTGCAGCGATATCATTCGCTTTGGGATATACGTGGGGACTTTCTAGGGGCCTTTCTGGGGCGCCCTTTGTGAGTGACTCCCTGTTGGGTTTTTGATGCGCTCACATGCAGTCATCTCTTTCTGGACCAAAATAGGTGGGCCTGTATCAGCAACATGCAGCATGGTTAGTGCACATACAATTGAGAAATTCAACATTTTGATATTTTGCTTATTTAATTTTCCAATGCATATATGCTTATATTTTCCCTTTATCAATTGTAGACATATTCACCTCCTCTTGCAACTACCTACCCCTGAAGAAGAGAACCAATATCGCAGACTTGAAACGCGTTGGATATCTCTGTTGCTCCTATTTTCAACAGACTAATGGTTGTGGTTGACTGTTGTGTTTTTGCATATTTCCATAGCCGCATCCTGCATATTCTATGTATTGTACATGTTACTTTTTAACTTTATTCTATTAAAAACATTATATATTTTTCAATACTGTCTTACTGATTAGATGTACACTACCCTTTCAAAGTCCCATTCAGAGGAAAACCTTCTTTAACTAATTAGTCTAGGGATGAAGGTCAGTTAGTTTCATCTCCTTGACAATCAGCGCCATTGAGAACAATTCTCCCTTTGGAGACTGGGCCGCAGGGCAGTATTCCAACATGATAAGGACCCCAAACACACCTCCAGGACGACCACTGCCTTGCTAAAGAAGCTGATGGTAAAGGTGATGGACTGGCCAAGCATGTCTCCAAACCTAAATCCTATTGCGCATCTGTCGGGCATCCTCAAATGGAAGGTGGAGAAGAGCAAGGTCTCTAACATCCACCAGCTCAGTGATGTTGTCATGGAGGAGTGGGAGAGTGGAAGAGGACTCCAGTGGCAACCTGTGAAGCTCTGGTGAACTCCATGCCCAAGAGGGTTAAGGCAGTGCTGGAAAATAATGGTGGCCACACATAATATTAACACTTTGGGCCTAATTTGGACATTTTCACTTAGGGGTGTACTCACTTTTGTTGCCAGCGCTTTAGACATTAATGGCAGATGGGAAAAAAAGGCTGGTTTAAGCCATTTCTTACTTGATTCAAAAAGCAAAAATCGAATAATTTACCTATTGCATGTTGTCAAAGGGCCTTTAAATAGGGGAATATTTATCAACAGATAAAATTAAACATTTTAACCATTTGTCGATTAAATTTCCTTTTTTTAATGGCACATGTATAATAACAGTATTAATATCCATAATATTATCTTTACCAAGCTTTCACTGCAACTCTTTCAAATCTCATTGCTCATTTTAAAATACACCTCAGGGTAGCTATCAAGCAGAAAAGTATATTTTTGACAAGCGGTGCGTAAAATAATTCCTGAAAAAAGTTGCCAGCTTGGAGGGCTGGTTTTTCTTTAAATAACTTTTTCTATTTTCTGTATTTTTTTTCCTTTTCTTTCCCTAAGCACCCTTTAGAAGTCGCTGAATGTTTAATTTAAACCCACTGCCTTTCAAAATGTGCCTGCCACAACAATTTGCAGTATAAAAATATGTTTTATCACAAAAGCAAAAACAAAAAAAGTCCTTTACAAAGAGAACATTCAGGGGTCCTGCTTATTGCAAGTGTCTTTGATATGAGGAATCCCCAGTGATACTCCCTCTTCAGCCTTAAAGGACATAGATGAAATGAGTGATATGTATAGTCCAGCATTAGATTCCTCCCTTCCTGTTAGTAACTGAAAAAATAATGATTGACCGGGGGAGTAAAGGACTACTTGTGTAGGACATATTATTGTATTTTTTAAAATTGCTGACACATCTTGAAAAGTAATAAGTTGCAGTTGAAATGATGACTGCCTGCATTTCAATAATACAGACTTGCCACTTTTGAAGGAAGCTCATGCTAAACTGATAAGTTACAAAGAATAACTTTAAGGCCAGTTCAATTTAGCCAAAAAACTATTTGGAAATTGGTACATTTTTTTAACAGAAAAAGTTGGTAAATCAAAGATTGAAAATGTTTATTTTTTATTTTTTTTATATTAGCATTACTCCTTCTTTTTTTTTACATGTACTTCCTTATGATACCAGGCATCAATAAAATATCTTAGATGCTACTCTTAAAAAATAAAATAAAAAAATGGAGCTGCATCTTTATGACAAAATGATATTGCTTTTATTTTATTAGAGCTTGAGAAAAGTTATCTACAGAGGACACCTACATGATTCAATGTGCTGTCAGTTGCCCTTCACTCGGCAGTCCATAAGCAGATTAGAGCACAGTTATACCTAGAGTGCAATATTTAAAGAATATGTTACCCCAACATTTCATATTTCTGGTATGTGCCCGTTGTACCATGTACCTGTATGACAAAGTATCCTGTTCTGTTTGTATAGCTTCTTTTGAATGAAATTCCTTGTGTTATTAGTATACAGGATTTATAACGCGCCAACAGTTTGCACAACGCTTTACAATATAAAGGGATGCAGTTACAATGTAATAAAATGCAAGAAGGTTAAGAGGGACCTGCTCATAAGACCTTACAATCTAATATTGTGGGGCAAGAGGTACAAAAGGTTATAACTGTGAGGGATGAGCTGATGGAAGTGATAAAAGTTCAGTTAGTTAAAGGCGTGATGGGCTTCTCTGAAGAGATGAGCATTCAAGGAAAGCCTAAAGGCAGCCAGAGTAGGAGATAGTCAGAAAAAGAGAGGTAGAGACTTTCAGAGCATAAAAGCTCTGGAAAAAGCCTGGAGACAAGCATGGGGGGAGGAGACAAGGGAGCTAGAGAGCAGGAGGTCTTGGGAGGAGTGGAGAAGATGGATTTGGTGATATTTGGAGACAAGATTGGTTATGTTGTGAATGGTTTTGTATGTTATTAGTATTTAGAATTGTATTCGCTGGGCAATCAGAAGCCAGTGGAGAGATTGGCAGAGAGGGGTGGCAGACACTTAGCGGCTAGCAAGGTAGATGAGTCTGGCAGCAGCATTCATGATAGACTGAAGAGGGTTTAGCCTATTGAGAGGTAGGCCTGTAATAAGGGATTTGCAATAGTGAAGGCGAGAGATAACAAGGGAGCGAATGAGTAGTTTGGTGGTTTCATTGGTTAAAAAGGGGCACATTTTAGAGATGTTGCAGAGGTGAAGTCTACAAGTATTCCTGAAATTGTCCTGAGAGGCATATCCATCCCAGTGTGGTCAGTTTTGTATCTGTGTTGGGAGCATAGCCTCCCTGTCCTCCAATGAGCAGACCTGTGCTGACATCCTTCCCCCCACCCCCACTATTCACTGAGATGAAAAGCAGATAAGCATACTTTTTCTCAACCCCCAGTTCTCAGTCTAATCCCTTGATCACTTAAAAAAAAAAATGAAAACAAGTATTTATATAATTTTTTTTTTTTAATATATACATAAATGACATATCATTATAAGTATTCACGTCTAATCACAGTATAATTTATAAGAAAGGTTGTTGCACTTATGTCTTTATAAATGGCACTCTAACACCTCTACTCATCCCCTATTTCTCATATATGTTCTATCTTTTTTAGTTTTTCCAAAAGGCAATAGTTTAGTCATAGCACCTGCTAGCCTATCGGTTTCACATTATTCAAGCACAATCACATTTTGTTCCACAAGGTCCTGGAGGTAGTGATCTTTTCACATTTTGCTTTATACATTCTCCTTATATAAATTATATAATTATATATATATATATATATATTATATAAAAATGTACGTACTATTGGGCACACCCACTCAAAAAATTCCCTGTATGCTATACTGGGAACAAATTTTCCAATTTTCAGCGGACCTCAACCAGAGCCACGACTACCTCACAAACACTGAAGATCCCTCTCGTATTGGGAATCTCACCAAAAGCTCCTTCATAACCGGTATCTTACCCCTGACAAACTAGCTCAGATTTACACTAACTACACAACACAATGCTGGAGGAACTGTGGCCACATGGGTTTACCCCCCCCATATCTTGTGGACCTGCCCCAAAATTGGGACGTTCTGGTCTACAGTATTCACACTAACCTCTTCCATCATAAAACGCCCAATCAGTGGAGACCCAAAGCTAGCACTACTGGGAATAGTTATAGACTCATGGTCTCCTGAACTTCGCTCTATCCTGACCCACATATTCATAGCAGCTAAACTCACTCTATCCAGGAACTGGAAACAAGCAATTTCTCCTGATATCTCAACCACTATTCATATCCTGAATGAACATGCTTTACTCAAACTAATGTTCGCCAAAGCCCACCTATAGCTGGACAAATTCATGACTACCTGGGCTCCTTGGATTGCTCACTCCTTCTGCACCATTCCTCTACCCTAGTCTTATTGGCAATTCCAAACCACACAACTAGTACCTTACACTGTGTTATGACCTAGTAATGACCACTTCATTTGGTCTCATGCTCTTTGCTACCAGCAACCTTATGTAATCAAAATCACCCATTTCAACTGATCCAAATACCTACAAAAAAAGATGTATACTTGGCAATTGTACCATATGTGACAGCCTGTTCTATCTGTTGTCATGGCCTTATTAAAACAATAAAAATATATTGAAACTAAAAAAAAATTATGTATATGTCCTTATTAAACATACTGCCCAAGACATCGCTTCTCCAGGATTTTCAAGTAGCTTCTGCAACTAAATGTCTTCTTCACAATGCCTTTGAAATTCATTTTTTGCTGAACCAAGATATTGGTCTTTTTCCTAATTGGAACAAGTAACCACATGTAAATTTGCAAGTACTGGGACCTGTTCAGTTTGAGTCTACATACAGTATGAGTTCCAGGTCACCATTTGCAGGTTCATATACTTTATTGCCAAAAGTATTAGGATGCCTGCCTTTACATGCACATGAACTTTCATGGCAACCCAGTCTTAGTCCGTAAGGTTCAATATTGAGTTGGCTCACCCTTTGCAGCTTCAACTCTTCTGGGAAGGTGGTCCACAAGGTTTAGGAATGTGTCTATGGGAATGTTTGATCATTCATACAGAAGCGCATTTGTGAGGTCAGGCACTGATGTTGGACGAGAAGGCCTGGCTCACAGTCTCCACTCTAATTCATCCCAAAGGTGTTCTATCGGGTTGAGGTTAGGACTCTGTGCAGATCAGTCAAGTTCCTCCACCCCAAACTCACTCATCCATGTCTTTATGGACAGACTTCCCAGAAGAATTGAAGCTGTTATAGCCGCAAAGGGTGGGACAACTCAATATTGAACCCTACAGACTAAGACTGGGATTCCATTAAAGTTCATGTGCGTGTAAAGGCAGATGTCCCAATACTTCTGGCAATATAGTGTATCTTGAGTATGTTTTGGGTACTGCATGACTCTTTTTTGAACTCCACTACTCTACTGTTTGAGTCCATACAGAGTCCTGCAATACTGGTGGGGCTTCTTGCTTAGGCTGTCATTCAAACAATAATGACTCTTCCACTTCACGAGCCTTTTTACACATGAGTGTTTCAATAACATTTCTGATGATTTTTACCCTACTGGTGTCTGGAGACAAAATTCTGTAACCCTTTTTGGGACTTTGTGTCAAGGAACATATATTTGTCAGTTACTCTAAGTTGCCATTTTTTTTGTGTTTTTCTTTAGAAACATCTTTGTATGCTTTCTTCCAAAGATTTAGATTTGATTCAGGTCAGGATTCTTCATTTGCCAATTAAATAGTTTTGGATATACCAGGCTGTGATAATTGCCTCTTCCAGTATGTTATTGGCATATCTGTGCTTCTTCCACTTTCACATAAAGTGCAGACCATTCTTTCTGCAACATAATTTATTCAGGATTGTATGGTACAGTAATCTGGAACATCATTTCACAATTCCTTAGTATAGTCTGTGCTTTACCATTTGTGTACTCTGTTGCATTGTTTATTATTTTAGGCACTTTGCAAAACTTGTTGGTTACTTGAGTAATATATGAATTAACTAAAATTTAAATTAACTAATTTAATAAAATAATTAAAATAAGAGCAGTTTCACTTTTTGCACTTTCTGATTATCACTTACAGTATATTCATCCATTGACTTTCCTTTAACATATGTAACTACCTTGTAGCTACCTGAGTAGCAGAGCTGCTAGATGAAAGTCATTTGCAGTGCCTTGAAAAAGTACCCCTTGAAATTTTACACATTTTGTCATGTTACAACCAAAAACGTAAATTAATCTTATTGGGATTTCATGTGATAGACCAACACAAAGTGGCACATAATTGTAAAGTGGAAGGAAAATGGTAAATGGTTTTCAAATTTTTTTTACTAATAAATAAGTGAAAAGTGTGGCATGCATTTTGTATTCAGCCCCCTTTACTCTGATAACCCTAACTAAAATCTAGTGGATCCAATTGCCGTCAGAAGTCACCTAATTAGTAAATAGAGTCCACCTTTGTGTAATTTAATCTCAGTATAAATACAGCTGTTCTGTGAAGCCCTCATAGGTTTGTTAGAGAACCTCAGTGAACAAACAGCATCATGAAGGCCAGGGAACACACAAGACAGGTCAGGGGTAAACTTGTGGAGAATTTAAAGCAGGGTTAGGTTATAAATAAAATATCCCAAGCTTTGAACATCCCACAAAGCACTGTTTAATCCATCATCCTAAAATTAAAAGAGTATGGCATAACTGCAAACCTACCAAGACATGGCCGTCCACCTAAACTGACAGGCCGGGCAAGGAGAGCATTAATCAGAGAAGCAGCCAAGAGGTTCATGTTATTTCTGGAGGAGCTGCAGAGATCCACAGTTCAGGTGGGAGAATCTGTCCACAGGACAATTATTAGTCATGCACTCCACAAATCTGGCCTTTATAGAAGAGTGGCAAGAGAAAGCCATTTTTGAAAGAAAACCACAAGAAGTCCCATTTGCATTTTGCGAGAAGCTATGTGGGGGACACAGCAAACATGTGAAAGAAGGTGCTCTGGTCAGATGAGACCAAATCTGAACTCTTTGACCTAAAAGAAAAACCCTATGTGGGGCGGAAAACTAACACTGCACATCACCCTGAACACACCATCCCCACCGTGAAACATGGTGGTGACAGCATCATGTTGCGGTGATGCTTTTCTTCAGCAGGGACAGGGAAGCTGGTCAGAGTTGCTTGGAAGTTGAATGGAGCCAAATACAGGGCAATCTTAGAAGAAAACGTGTTTGAGTTTGAAAAAGACTTGAGACTGGGGCAGAGGTCACCTTCCAGCAGGACAACAACCCTAAAAATACAGCCAGAGCTACAATGGAATTGTTTAGTTCAAAGCATATTCATGTGTTAGAATGGCCCAGTCAAAGTCCAGATCTAAATCCAATTGAGAATCTGTGTCTACTTCTCATGCCTCCGCAAATTTGTGGTGCATGGGCTCCCTCATGCTTCAAAGCCTGCGAAAGGACCCAAGATTAAGTGGCATAAAGGAAAAGGATCACTATTGGGTTGGCAACTCTCCATGACCACTAAGGATGAGCCCGGTGTTCGATTCGAACCCATGTTCGAATCGAGCACCGGGTGTTCGCTCGCTCGGCGAGCCCAGAACTATTGGGGCCGCTCGCATCAAATTCGTGTGATGCGAGCGGCCCCGCAATGCATTGCGGCCCGCGCAGTGCAATGCTGGCTGATGATTGGC
The DNA here is from genome assembly GCA_028564925.1 of Lithobates sylvaticus. Lineage (NCBI taxonomy): Eukaryota > Metazoa > Chordata > Amphibia > Anura > Ranidae > Lithobates > Lithobates sylvaticus. The sequence goes on from CM053028.1 coordinate 84,704,075, forward strand.
CAAGCATGCACTGTGACCCCGCATGCTTGGCCAATCACAGCGCCGGCAGCGAGGAGAGCCATAATTGGCTACAGGCAGGATGCCTGTAGCCAATTATAGCTCAGGGGCTTTAATACACGCCCCACGGTATAAGAGGCCGCCGCGGCGGCGGCCTCGCATATTATGTTTCACTCACAGTGTCAGCGTGTCAGTGTGCTGCTGACTGCTGACAACAATATGTGCTTTATTTCTGGGGATATGTGTGTGCATGCTGTTAGAACAGCATTGCAGTATCACATCTGGGGGGTGTCTATAGGTAGCCTGTTAAAGAGGGCAGGTTTCCTGTGCTTAGAACTTTCCCTGCAAAAAAGTGTCATTTTTGCAGGAAGAAAGCTATTTAAATCACTCGCGGCTAATGAATTGATGGCTCCTGTAACACAGAGAGCTGTCATTCATTAATAAAAAACAAAAAAAAAAGCGTAGGGGTCCCCCCAAATTCAATAACCAGGCCCTTCAGGTCTGGGATGGATATTAAGGGGGATCCCAGCCAAAAAAAAAAAAAAAAAAATGGCGTAGGGTCCCCCTCAAAATCCATACCAGACCCTTGAGGTCTGGTATGGATTTTAAGGGGAACCCTAGCCAAAAAAAATGGCGTGGGGTCCCCCTCAAAATCCATACCAGACCCTTATCCGAGCACGCAACCTGGCAGGCCGCAGGAAAAGAGGGGGGGACGAGAGCGGCCCCCCCTCTCGCCTGAACCGTACCAGGCCACATGCCCTCAACATTGGGAGGATGCTTTGGGGGTCTAAGACCCCTAAAGCACCTTGTCCCCATGTTGATTAGGACAAGGGCCTCTTCCCCACAACCCTGGCCGGTGGTTGTGGGGGTCTGCGGGCGGGGGGCTTATCGGAATCTGGAAGCCCCCTTTAACAAGGGGACCCCCAGATCCCGGCCCCCCCCCTGTGTGAAATGGTAAGGGGGTACAAAAGTACCCCTACCATTTCACCAAAAAAGTGGCAAAAATGGTAAAAATGACAGGAGACAGTCTTTGACAATTCCTTTATTAAAATCTTCTTTCTTCTTTCTTCATCCTTCGGATTCTTCATCTTCTCCTTCCTTCATCTTCTTCCATCTTCTTCTTCCATTTTCTTCTTCCTCCGATCCGCTTCTTCTTGCGCTGGTCTTCTCGTCCTTCTCGTCCGGCATCTTCTTCCGTCGGCGTCGGCGTCGGTGTCTCTGTCTCTTCTTGGGCCGCTCCGCGCAATGGGAGGCTCCCGCTGTGTGAGGCTCCGCTCCGTCTGACAGGTCTTTTATAATGGAGGGCACCTGGTGACCCCGCCCCCTCTGACGCACAGGGACGTCATGGGGAATTGCATGATGGCTTTCCCCATGACGTCAGAGGGGGGCGGGGTCACCAGGTGCCCTCCATTTTAAAAGACCTGTCAGATGGAGCGGAGCCTCACACAGCGGGAGCCTCCCATTGCGCGGAGCGGCCCAAGAAGACACCGACACCGACGCCGACGGAAAAAGATGCCGGACGAGAAGGACGAGAAGACCAGCGCAAGAAGAAGCGGATCGGAGGAAGAAGAAAATGGAAGAAGAAGATGGAAGAAGATGAAGGAAGGAGAAGATGAAGAATCCGAAGGATGAAGAAAGAAGAAAGAAGATTTTAATAAAGGAATTGTCAAAGACTGTCTCCTGTCATTTTTACCATTTTTGCCACTTTTTTGGTGAAATGGTAGGGGTACTTTTGTACCCCCTTACCATTTCACACAGGGGGGGGGCCGGGATCTGGGGGTCCCCTTGTTAAAGGGGGCTTCCAGATTCCGATAAGCCCCCCGCCCGCAGACCCCCACAACCACCGGCCAGGGTTGTGGGGAAGAGGCCCTTGTCCTAATCAACATGGGGACAAGGTGCTTTAGGGGTCTTAGACCCCCAAAGCATCCTCCCAATGTTGAGGGCATGTGGCCTGGTACGGTTCAGGCGAGAGGGGGGGCCGCTCTCGTCCCCCCCTCTTTTCCTGCGGCCTGCCAGGTTGCGTGCTCGGATAAGGGTCTGGTATGGATTTTGAGGGGGACCCCACGCCATTTTTTTTGGCTAGGGTTCCCCTTAAAATCCATACCAGACCTCAAGGGTCTGCTTTGGATTTTGAGGGGGACCCTACGCCATTTTTTTTTTTTTTTTTTGGCTGGGATCCCCCTTAATATCCATCCCAGACCTGAAGGGCCTGGTTATTGAATTTGGGGGGACCCCTACGCTTTTTTTTTTTTCATTTTTTTTTTTTTTTATCAATGACTTTTTTTTATGAATGAGTTTCAATGAATAACTGTTCTCTGTGTTACGGGAGCCGTGAATTAACATTAGCCGCGAGTGATTTTAAATAGCTTTTTTACTTTCAAAAATGACACTTTGCGCAGAGACAGTTCTAAACACGGGAAACATGCGCCCCTTTACAGGCATACTATAGACACCCCCCAGGTACGAAATTTAAAGGAATATTACACTTTTATTGTTTCAATTTAAGCATTATTAAAATCACTGCTCCTGAAAAAAAACGGCCGTTTTTAAAAAAAATTTTTTGCATTGATACATGTCCCCTGGGGCAGGACCTGGGTCCCCAAACACTTTTTATGACATTAACATGCATATTAGCCTTTAAAATGAGCACTTTTAATTTCGAACGTTCGCATCCATTATAACTAATAGGGTTCTAAAGCTCGCACGGACTTTAGGTCCGTTCGCGGGTTCTGGTGCGAGCCGAACGGGGGGGTGTTCGGCTCATCCCTATTTAATAAGGCCATGACAACAGATAGAACAGGCTGTCAAATATGGTACAATTGCCAAGTATACATCATTTTTTTGTAGGTATTTGGATCAGTTGAAATTAGTAATTTTGGTTACATAAGGTTGCTGGTAGCAAAGAGGATGAGACCAAATGAAGTGGTCATTACTAGATCATAACACAGAGTAAGGTACTAGTTGTGTGGTTTGGAATTGCCAATAAGACTAGGGTAGAGGAATGGTGCAGAAGGAGTGAGCAATCCAAGGAGCCCAGGTAGTCATGAATTTGTCCAGCTATAGGTGAGCTTTGGCAAACATTAGTTTGAGTAAAGCATGTTCATTCAGGATATGAATAGTGGTTGAGATATCAGGAGAAGTTGCTTGTTTCCAGTTCCTGGATAGAGTGAGTTTAGCTGCTATGAATATGTGGGTCAGGATAGAGCGAAGTTCAGGAGACCATGAGTCTATAACTATTCCCAGTAGTGCTAGCTTTGGGTCTCCACTGATTTGTCATTTTATGATGGAAGAGGTTAGTGTGAATACTGTAGACCAGAACGTCCCAATTTTGGGGCAGGTCCACAAGACATGGGGGGGTAAACCCGTGTGGCCGTAGTTCCTCCAGCATTGTGTTGAGTAGTTAGAGTAAATCTGAGCTAGTTTGTCAGGAGTAAGATACCGGTTGTGAAGGAGCTTTTGGTGAGATTCCCAATACGAGAGGGATCTTCAGTGTTTGTGAGGTAGTCGTGGCTCTGGTTGAGGTCCGCTGAAAATTGGAAAATTTGTTCCCAGTATAGCATACAGGGAATTTTTTGAGTGGGTGTGCCCAATAGTACGTACATTTTTATATAATATATATATAATTATATAATTTATATAAGGAGAATGTATAAAGCAAAATGTGAAAAGATCAATATGAGAACCAAGCACATTGATGTTAGGTATAACTACCTCCAGGACCTTGTGGAACAAAATGTGATTGTGCTTGAATAATGTGAAACCAATAAGCTAGCAGGTGCTATGACAAAACTATTGCCTTTTGGAAGAACTAAAAAAGATAGAACATATATGAGAAATAGTAGATGAGTGGAGGTTAGAGTTCCATTTATAAAGACATTAGACATTAGAGATTAGACGTTATGTCACTAGGTGTTTTTGTATAATGTGTTGTTCTTTCTAATGTAACTACGTGGTTATGACCATTTCCTGTCTCTATGTTCCTGTTTTCCCAATAAAACAAGAAGGGTTGTCATGTGTCTAGCAACATATTGATTGCTTAGCTTACAGCTTCCTTTAGTGCATGCAACTATGTTTCAAAAAAATGTGGAACTGAATGGGGCTTTAATTGTGCCTCTGAGAAGTATAAACAAATGAAAAGCAAATAATTAAGTTATGAAAAAATAGACAATTTTATTAGCTATATAAAAACAATTGAAAGTACATTACAGTCTGTATAATTAGGTTTGAATTCAAGGTGTGCAGATCCCCAGCAATTAGCAGAAATGTGGCCTACGTGTTTCACGGACAGTGCCACCTTCGTCAGGGCCTTGAAGATAGCACAATATGATGTCATGCAAATTCTACAGATAAAACATTAGTACTGCATAGACAAAAATTAAATACATTATATGTACAGATATGAATACATGCATTTTTACATAAATGTATATTAATAACATATCATCAGTATTCATTAGTGGAGTCTAAATATTTATAAAACATTGAACATACAAATACAGTTGCATTTTCAACCTATTAGGAATATAGCGATGCTTCTCACATGGGAAGTTAAAACAAAGAGAGTAAATAATTAATAGCATACAATCTACTCTCTTTGTTTTAACTCCCCGTGTGAGAAGCATCACTATATTCCTAATAGGTTGAAAATGAAACTGTATTTGTATGTTCAATGTTTTATAAATATTTAGACTCCACTAATGAATACTTATAATGATATGTCATTTATGTATATATTAAAAAAAAAATTATATAAATACTTGTTTTCATTTTTTTTTTAAGTGATCAAGGGATTAGACTGAGAACTGGGGGTTGAGAAAAAGTATTCTTATCTGATTATCATCTCAGTGAATAGTGGGGGTGGGGGGAAGGATGTCAGCACAAGTCTGCTCGTTGGAGGACAGGGAGGCTATGCTCCCAACACAGATACAAAACTGACCACACTGGGATGGATATGCCTCTCAGGACAATTTCAGGAATACTTGTAGACTTCACCTCCGCAACATCTCTAAAATTTGCCCCTTTTTAACCAATGAAACCACCAAACTACTCATTCACTCCCTTGTTATCTCTCGCCTTCACTATTGCAAATCCCTTATTACAGGCCTACCTCTCAATAGGCTAAACCCTCTTCAGTCTATCATGAATGGTGCTGCCAGACTCATCTACCTTGCTAGCCGCTAAGTGTCTGCCACCCCTCTCTGCCAATCTCTCCACTGGCTTCTGATTGCCCAGCGAATACAATTCTAGATACTAATAACATACAAAACCATTCACAACATCACCAATCTTGTCTCCAAATATCACCAAATCCATCTCCTCCACTCCTCCCAAGACCTCCTGCTCTCTAGCTCCCTTGTCTCCTCCTCCCATGCTTGTCTCCAGGCTTTTTCCAGAGCTTTTATGCTCTGAAAGTCTCTACCTCTCTTTTTCTGACTATCTCCTACTCTGGCTGCCTTTAGGCTTTCCTTGAATGCTCTATTCTTCAGAGAAGCCCATCACGCCTTTAACTAACTGAACTTTTATCACTTCCATCAGCTCATCCCTCACAGTTATAACCTTTTTTACCTCTTGCCCCACTATATTAGATTGTAAGGTCTTATGAGCAGGTCCCTCTTAACCTTCTTGCATTTTATTACATTGTAACTGCATCCCTTTATATTGTAAAGCGTTGTGCAAACTGTTGGCGCGTTATAAATCCTGTATACTAATAACACAAGGAATTTCATTCAAAAGAAGCTATACAAACAGAACAGGATACTTTGTCATACAGGTACATGGTACAACGGGCACATACCAGAAATATGAAATGTTGGGGTAACATATTCTTTAAATATTGCACTCTAGGTATAACTGTGCTCTAATCTGCTTATGGACTGCCGAGTGAAGGGCAACTGACAGCACATTGAATCATGTAGGTGTCCTCTGTAGATAACTTTTCTCAAGCTCTAATAAAATAAAAGCAATATCATTTTGTCATAAAGATGCAGCTCCATTTTTTTATTTTATTTTTTAAGAGTAGCAACTAAGATATTTTATTGATGCCTGGTATCATAAGGAAGTACATGTAAAAAAAAAAAGAAGGAGTAATGCTAATATAAAAAAAATAAAAAATAAACATTTTCAATCTTCGATCTACCAACTTTTTCTGTTAAAAAAATGTACCAATTTCCAAATAGTTTTTTGGCTAAATTGAACTGGCCTTAAAGTTATTCTTTGTAACTTATCAGTTTAGCATGAGCTTCCTTCAAAAGTGGCAAGTCTGTATTATTGAAATGCAGGCAGTCATCATTTCAACTGCAACTTATTACTTTTCAAGATGTGTCAGCAATTTTAAAAAATACAATAATATGTCCTACACAAGTAGTCCTTTACTCCCCCGGTCAATCATTATTTTTTCAGTTACTAACAGGAAGGGAGGAATCTAATGCTGGACTATACATATCACTCATTTCATCTATGTCCTTTAAGGTTGAAGAGGGAGTATCACTGGGGATTCCTCATATCAAAGACACGTACAATACATTGTATGGTGTGCAATAAGCAGGACCCCTGAATGTTCTCTTTGTAAAGGACTTTTTTTGTTTTTTTGCTTTTGTGATAAAACATATTTTTATACTGCAAATTGTTGTGGCAGGCACATTTTGAAAGGCAGTGGGTTTAAATTAAACATTCAGCGACTTCTAAAGGGTGCTTAGGGAAAGAAAAGGAAAAAAAATACAGAAAATAGAAAAAGTTATTTAAAGAAAAAACAGCCCTCCAAGCTGGCAACTTTTTTCAGGAATTATTTTACGCACCGCTTGTCAAAAATATACTTTTCTGCTTGATGGCTACCCTGAGGTGTATTTTAAAATGAGCAATGAGATTTGAAAGAGTTGCAGTGAAAGCTTGGTAAAGATAATATTATGGATATTAATACTGTTATTATACATGTGCCATTAAAAAAAGGAAATTTAATCGACAAATGGTTAAAATGTTTAATTTTATCTGTTGATAAATATTCCCCTATTTAAAGGCCCTTTGACAATATGCAATAGGTAAATTATTCAATTTTTGCTTTTTGAATCAAGTAAGAAATGGCTTAAACCAGCCTTTTTTTCCCATCTGCCATTAATGTCTAAAGTGCTGGCAACAAAAGTGAGTACACCCCTAAGTGAAAATGTCCAAATTAGGCCCAAAGTGTTAATATTATGTGTGGCCACCATTATTTTCCAGCACTGCCTTAACCCTCTTGGGCATGGAGTTCACCAGAGCTTCACAGGTTGCCACTGGAGTCCTCTTCCACTCTCCCACTCCTCCATGACAACATCACTGAGCTGGTGGATGTTAGAGACCTTGCTCTTCTCCACCTTCCGTTTGAGGATGCCCGACAGATGCGCAATAGGATTTAGGTTTGGAGACATGCTTGGCCAGTCCATCACCTTTACCATCAGCTTCTTTAGCAAGGCAGTGGTCGTCCTGGAGGTGTGTTTGGGGTCCTTATCATGTTAGAATACTGCCCTGCGGCCCAGTCTCCGAAGGGAGAATTGTTCTCAATGGCGCTGATTGTCAAGGAGATGAAACTAACTGACCTTCATCCCTAGACTAATTAGTTAAAGAAGGTTTTCCTCTGAATGGGACTTTGAAAGGGTAGTGTACATCTAATCAGTAAGACAGTATTGAAAAATATATAATGTTTTTAATAGAATAAAGTTAAAAAGTAACATGTACAATACATAGAATATGCAGGATGCGGCTATGGAAATATGCAAAAACACAACAGTCAACCACAACCATTAGTCTGTTGAAAATAGGAGCAACAGAGATATCCAACGCATTTCAAGTCTGCGATATTGGTTCTCTTCTTCAGGGGTAGGTAGTTGCAAGAGGAGGTGAATATGTCTACAATTGATAAAGGGAAAATATAAGCATATATGCATTGGAAAATTAAATAAGCAAAATATCAAAATGTTGAATTTCTCAATTGTATGTGCACTAACCATGCTGCATGTTGCTGATACAGGCCCACCTATTTTGGTCCAGAAAGAGATGACTGCATGTGAGCGCATCAAAAACCCAACAGGGAGTCACTCACAAAGGGCGCCCCAGAAAGGCCCCTAGAAAGTCCCCACGTATATCCCAAAGCGAATGATATCGCTGCAGAGAAAGGAAAAAACACACTGGATCTCGTATAGGACCAAATCTATAGGGGTTAGCCCCCCAAAAAATTGGCTATATCTGTATATGAGTAAAAAACTGAAAATATACCTACCCAACTAATCTCATGACGTTCTAGGACATGAAAGGGCCTAATAGTGGTAAAAATAACACTGGCTTTAATAGGAGACTCCAAAAGCACCAAAAGGCAGAATATCAGGCCTATAATAGAATGAAAATAGGGGAGGGGGGCCAGAGGGAGAACGTCAAGTCACTCTAAATTATATCACTGGTATCCCCTCAATTAGAGAAGGAAAAAAGTAATGTACATGTTTATATAGGTGCCAAAGGGCTATTACCTTGAATAAAGCTTGTTGTTGGTGTGGACCTGGGTGCTCCTTGGCATGGAATAATGGATGGGCTGGCGCCATTTTTAAAGGGGTGTGTGGGGCCTGTTGGCCAATCCTAGATGGGAGTGTGGGGTGGGGCAGGATTAAAAGGGGTGCCCCCTGAGATGTCGGCGCATGAACAGCGCCTCCGCCTCGCCATATCGGTAAAGTATCTGGTGTCTGGGGATGCCGGAAGAGGCACAGTGACGTCACATCATCCAGCTCACAGAGCCGGACGTGACACATGGGTGACATCGTCCCGATTCGGCATCCCGCGGTGCAAGTCCAGAGTCAAGGCAACCAGGATGCATCCGGTCGCCACACTCTAGTAAAAAAAGGCTGCGCACATCTCAGAGGGCGTGAACGGCCTCCGTGCGCCGAATGAGGGACATATAATCATGCGCACACGTACAAACAGAACCCCCAGACCGAAGAGGGAAAAGCCAGAAGTGAGCAAGTATGTCAGAATATACAAAAAATATATACAAGGAAAAGAAGATGACAATATAATTAAAGAACGCAGAATCATATAAATATACAATTCTAAACATAAATGAACTGGCAAATAGGGATGAGCCGAACACCCCCGGGTTCGGCTCGCTCCAGAACCCGCGAACGGACCTAAAGTCCGTGCGAGCATTTAGAACCCTATTAGTTACAATGGATGCGAACGTTCGAAATCAAAAGTGCTCATTTTAAAGGCTAATATGCATGTTATTGTCATAAAAAGTGTTTGGGGACCTGGGTCCTGCCCCAGGGGACATGTATCAATGCAAACGCCAACGCTGATTTCCGGGGGAGTGGTCAGACATGACGGAGTGAGGAGAGAGAGCTCAGCGTCTGATCCAGCGCACATGCACTATTAGGAGTCCGTCAGTGTGTGGGAGCGAGGCGGGCAAGACCGAACGTGGCCGAGCTAGGCAGCGAAAAGCCGGAGGTACAGAGCGGCGTGGCGGCATACGGCGGCATACGGCGGAGACAGCGAGGAGCGGAGGAGCGGACAACCAGCATACAGCAGACCGGGCAGACCGGGCAGAAGGATCGAAGCTAAGGCCGAGGGGGGCGCCGTGCTGTGAAGTACCGCCCATACCTGTCCGGTGCAGTATACAAGTATACCATTCAGTATATCTCAGTCCCATAGAGTGGGCAGACTACAACAGCAGACCCCAAAATGCTGGTGGACTAATTTGATTAGCCTGTAGCCATATGTCATATGCGGGTCGGTAGACTCATATGATAGGCTCTCCGCCCATGTCGAAACGGGGGAAGACGGCAGGGAAGTCTTACAACACTGCCCCAAGACACCTGTATAGCACTCGGCATACTGCAGGGAGAGAAGAGGCGCAATTTTCTCTGGAGAACAGGGACGGCATAATGACATCCAGGAGATCACTAACGGAAGTCTCCCTACAGGCTCCCTGTGTTTCAACAACCCCAACAGCACTAGAGTCGGAACCACGGATACAGGATGAAGCAAAAGATGGACATCCCCCTGCAAGCTCCAGCCCCACCAGCAGAGAACCAGTAAACACCAGAGAAGAGCAGGTATGTCAAAAGAATACAGGTGTTACTATGAGTCTGGATCGGTGTGGGGGAGCGGGGACAGAGGAACAGACTGAGAAGGGGACTATGTCAGATATTAGACAACTTATTCAAGCCCTCCCGACAAGAGCGGATATCTTGGAAATGTTAAATGATACCACAGGGGCCCTAAGGGAAGAGATTAAAGTGATGCAGGACAATATAGAGAAAGTAGATGGTAGGACCCAACAAATGGAAAAATTAGGGCAGGTACACAGCATACGATTGGAGAGGCTGGAGGATAAAATACAGAGTCAGCACCAGAGACTAATTGCACTACAGCTCCAAGCAGAGGAATCTGAGAACAGGACCAGGAGAAATAATTTACGGCTAAAAGGAATCCCAGAGGACATAGAGGGCCCTAACCTAAGAGAAACGATTATGACTATATTTAACCAAATTTTGAAAAACCCACTGAACACATTAATTGAATTGGACCGGGTCCATAGGGTCCCTACCACTCGCAAGGCTGCCCAAAAAGATCCACGAGATGTTCTGTGCAGGGTACACTTTTTTCGGGCAAAAGAGGACATACTAAGGTTAGCATGGCGGGAGGGACCCGTGATATTTGGGGGGAAAGAAATTCAAATATACCCGGACCTTTGTAGACAGACGAAGTATAGGAGACACATGCTGAAACCCCTATTGGATTATATACTTAATAACGGGGCTACATATAAATGGGGATACCCGCTAGCAGTGATCGTCAAAAAAGGGGGCCACAGTTTTACTCTACGGAACCCGGCTCAGTTGGGGGGCCTCTTTGACTTCCAGGGGGGGGGAGCCGTGGAGGTCCCCGACTGGACAGAATTACCGGCAATAACGGAATATCCCCAATACTAAAAAAGTCGGCAGGGGAGGAAGAAGTATAAACCAAGGGAAAAAGTGTGAACAGTAGAGGGAAAAAGGAGAAGAGGGGAAAAACAGGAAGGAAAAGATGGAAGAGGAGGAAGAATTGAGAAAAGGGAAGAGGGAAAGGACTAAGTAAAAGCTTCCTTTTTTTTTTATTTTTTATTTTTTATTTTTTTTGCCCCCTTAGGGCTCACTGGTCTGGACGCTTTCCCTGTGTAGTAAAAGACCCCTAAAAAAGGCTATTTCCGGGAAGACCATTTGAAAAGAACTTTTGGGGCCCAGTAGTGGGAGAGAGTAATGGACTTGCTGGAGCCTAAGAGCTGAGGAGAGGGAGGGGGGGAATTTGTGGTGTAGTTTTTTTTCTTTTTTTTTTTTTTTTTCTTTTTTTTTTTCGTGGGGTATTGATGTGTATTGTTTATCATTTTTCGTATATGGCCTTTTTTTTTTTTTTTTTTTTTCATTATCTGTGGGGTATTGATGTGTATTGTTTATTATTTTTCTTATATGGCCTAGAGCTTGGTTTTTTATTTTTTATTTTTTTTGGGGTATTATGGTTTTTTGACATGTCGGATATAATTGGAAGAGATGTTAAGTAGAGGTCCCCCCGAGAGGGGGGGGGGAAGTGGAACACTAAGATAGATAGGAGGTGGAGGGAAGTGAATAGGAATCAATATATAAGTAATTTTGTCACAACTTACAAGGACCTATTAGGGTCACACATAACTACACAGACATAAACAGGGAGGAAATAGGGCGCAAATATAATAGGCCCCTCCACTTTTTTTTTTTCTTTTTTTTTTTTTTCCTTTCTTTTTTTTTTTATTTTGCACACATTAAGAAATTAGGGAAGAATTGATTGACAAAGTGTTTGCACCGATTACACGGGATTATACGGGATGAATAGATGAATAAAAAAGAAGGGGTGAGGGTTGTTTGGGTCTTTTTTTCTTTTTTGTTTTTTTTTCTTCGATTAGCCTCTCTTAAAGAGACTAACACAACACAAGAAGGGGAGGAGAGAGAAGGGGACGGAAAGTTAACATGACAAATGGGTTCTTATTTTTTGGTATGGGCGTGTACATGTACGCGCGCGTAGAGGTACATATACATATTTCCTTTTTTCTTTCTTTTTTTTTTTTTTTTTTTTTAGGTATAGGTACATGTGTATATGTAGGTGTGTAAACAGGTATATACGTATATATATGTAAATATGTATAGATATAGTTTGTTCTGTTTTTGTGTTTTTTTTTTTTTTTTGGGTCCTTTCCCAAAGGGCCCCCTCATAGTGAAATAGGGGAATAGGGACCCTCGCTGGCTGGGAAATAGATGAGAACAGAAGAAAATAGAAATACTGACATGGAGGGGAATAAGGGACAGTAATACAAAGAAATGACGGCTCGTCACTTAGACAAGAATGCAGAACACAATTAGAGAGTGACTCGTTTATATGTAATAAGGGGATAGTAATAGGGGGGAAAGGTGGAAAGAGAAGAAAAAGAAGGGGAAAAAGAGGTTGATCGATATGTAAAAAAAAAAAAAAAAAATGATATGGTTTGACATGAATACAGACTAGAATTACAGTGGGCCTCGTATGTAGGTAAATAATGGCATAGTAGATAGAGTGCATGTGCGGGGGAAAAGATGCAGGGTCTCTGACGCTCTGCCCTGACTGATCACAGCCCCCATTTGAAGCACCTCTCCTCCAAGAGGAGGTAAATCCGAGGAGCTTCACCAATTTTTGTGTTTTTTCCTTTTTTGTATTTTTTTTTTTTTTTTTTTTAGGACGCTCATTTTTGTGGGGCGCCCCTTATAATTGTTTTTTTTTTTTTTTTTTTTGGTGTTCTTCTCCCTCCTCACTGGTCTTCCGTGGACTGGGGGCGACGGCGCCCTCTTCCTCCTACCCCCGGACCAAACCATGACTAAAATAACTTTGACTTCATATAATATAAAGGGTTTGAATAGTGCAGAAAAACGCATGAGACTACTGGCGGAATTAGGGAGATCTAAATCACAGATCATTTTCTTACAGGAAACACATTTAAAAAAAAATAAAATTCCAAAAATGGGTAACCGGAAATTTCCCATAGTGTATCATGGTCCCTCACAGACATCGAAAGCAAGCGGGGTGTCTATCATCATAGCAAAACAGATACCATGGAAAGAGGCAAAAATAATTACAGATGATGATGGGCGCCTACTTATTGTGATAGGAGAAATAGGGGAACAAAAGGTGACTTTGGTGAGTATATACCTACCAAATACGGATCAAATAGGAGTATTGGAGAAATACCTAAACATAATATACCAAAATAATGAAGGAATCCTAATAATGGGAGGAGATTTAAATATGGCATTAGAGCCCATGATAGATTCATCAAAGGGCTCCTCACACATATCCTATACAAAACTCCGAAAAGCAAAAGAGATGTTACAAGATTTACAATTAGTGGATAGCTGGAGAATTAGGAATACACATGAGAGGGACTACACATTCTTTTCAACAAGACATAAGACATATACCAGAATCGATTATGTCTTTATATCCCAGAATGCCCTCCAGAGCATACTAGACGCCTCAATAGGCTCCTTTTCACTCTCAGACCATGCACCAACTCACTGCGTAATAGAACTTGGAGAGAAAGTGCTACGAGAATGGCATTGGAAGATCAATGAAACACTATTAAAAGAATCAACATACGAGGAAAAAATCGCCCATGAGATAGAACTATATTTCCAAGAGAACAAAACAGATGAAATAGCACCTATGGGTGTATGGGAAACACATAAATGTGTTATTAGAGGTGTTCTAATATCACTGGGAGCACATAGAAAACGCTCTCTGAGCGCCAAGCTGGATCTTCTGCTAGAAGAGATACGGGTGCTGGAAAAGGCTCACAAAAAAACTGTAGCGATACAAACGGAAGAAAAATTGACAAATCTTCGTGATGAATTAAACTTGCTACTAATGGATAAAGCAAAAGTAAAGATAGCACATGGCAGACGAGTATTTTATGAATACGGAAACAAACCTAGTAGAATGCTGGCAAACGCGCTCAGAGAGACAAAGGCTCGGAACCACATTGAGTGCATAAAAACTACAGGGGATGTAGTGGTTAACTCGTCACAAGCAATAGCGAAAGAGTTTAGAGATTTTTACACTAAATTGTACCAAATTGAGAGTAATGTAACAGAAGAAAGATTAAAAAAAAGAAGGGACAGGGCGGAGGAGTATATAGAAGCAGCAGGGATGCCCAAGATGGGAGAGGAGGAAGCAGAGGAGATAGATGGTCCAATTACATTAGAAGAATTTACAGAAGCTCTAAAATCAATGAATACAGGTAAGGCACCAGGTCCCGATGGATACACCCTGCTCTATTATAGGACATTTGCAGAAAAACTAGCACCGGAATTTATTACAGCATTTAACTCAATTAGGGAAGGGGCAAGGATGCCGGTAGAGACACTAATGGCAAATATCACAGTAATTCCAAAAGAAGGGAAAGATCCAGCACAATGTGCAAGTTACCGCCCAATCTCCCTATTAAATGTGGACCTAAAGATCTTAACAAAAATATCGGCAACCAGATTAAAAGCATATATCCCAAACATAATACACCCAGATCAAGTGGGATTCACTCCGGAAAGGGAGGGCAGAGAAAACACGCAAAGAGTCTTAAGTGCAATATACTCAGTGCAATGTCAGGAAAGACCTACGGTAATGATTTCTGCAGACGCAGAAAAAGCTTTTGATCGGGTGGACTGGACATTCCTGGAAATGACATTGCAACATATAGGTCTGGGAAACGGGATGTTAAAATGGATCAAAAGCCTGTACTCCAATCCAAGAGCACGGGTTAAAATAAATGATATAACATCAGAAACCTTCCCTATGTACAATGGAACAAGGCAGGGATGTCCACTCTCTCCCATCATATTTATCCTGACATTAGAACCCTTCCTGAGAACTATACGAGCCAGGGCAGATATTAAAGGGATACCAACTCAAAAAGAAGAACAGAAACTGTCTGCCTACGCAGACGACCTGTTATTTTTTGTGACCTCCCCAATAACATCTCTCCCCTCCTTGCTAGCGGAGATACGTAAATATGGAGAGGTATCTAATTTTAAGATAAATTACGGTAAATCTGAGGCACTGGGAATAGGAATAAATAAGGCACTCCAAAAACAATTAACCAAACACTTTACTTTTAAATGGACGGAGTCCCATATAAATTACCTGGGGACGAAAATAACAAAGAAACTAGAAAAAATATTTGAATTGAATTTCCTACCCCTAATGCGACAAATAAAAGCAGACCTACAGCGATGGGACAAGGAAACATTTTCATGGTTTGGGAGAATCAATATCATAAAAATGAATATTATGCCGAGATTGATCTATCTACTCCAGGCATTACCAATTAAGATTCCAGCAGGATTCTTGAAAGAGTTGAGAACGAGATTCGCAAGTTTTATATGGGTAGGGAAACCGGCAAGAATTCGGAGGGATATTTTAGTTCAACCCAAAGATAGAGGAGGAGTGGGATTCCCAGACCCACTTAGCAAGAGTAATGGAATGGTGCACAGTGAAAAAAGACAAACCGTGGTTAGGTATGGAACAAGCGATAACGGGCATACCCTTAGAAGGGATAGCATGGATAAGGGAGTCAGAAATTCCGCAGCAGGTAAAAAAACACCCTACAATTGGGACGACAATTCAGGTGACCAAAACGATATTCAGGAAAACGGAAATATCAACCTCCCCTAGTCCGATGACCCCAATCTTGGGCACACCGAGCTTCGAGCCAGGTTTAGTAGAGGTAGAGTTTAGGAACTTAAGGAGAAGAGGGGTAAGTAGGCTCAAAGATTTTACGAGAGAGAACAGAGTGATGACAGGGGAGGAGGTAGATTCAGAATTCTCAGGAGAAATTAATTTTTTCAGGAGACTACAGCTCAAGGTATATCTCAGAGTAATAAAAACGCAAGTATCTGAAATAAGGACAATAACTAAATTTGAGCAGCTATGCTTGAGAGAGGATCCAGAGAAACATGGGCTATCAATTATGCATTCTTTACTGGTAGAACTTAAGGCTCCACAAGAGTTAACATTCTTCCAGGCATGGGAAAGAGACCTGGGGATAAGGTTCACGGACACCCAGAAATCTAAAATATGCCACCTCACACATAAGACATCAAGGGCAACTAAATACCAAGAAGGTGGATATAAGACACTGACAAGGTGGTATAGAACACCATCAGCGCTAAAGCGGATATACCCACAACTAGAAAACACCTGCTGGAGATGTCAAAGGGAGGAGGGGACTATGGTACACATATTTTGGGAATGCCCCGGAGTGAAAGATTTTTGGAAGATGGTAAGGGAAACAGTGGAAGAAATTACCGAAGTACCACTGGGGGAAAATCCAGCAGTATACCTGCTACATGACACCCCGATAGCTATCGGGGAATACAAAAACTCATTGGTGGGTCACCTGCTGAATGCCGCATAAGCATGCATTCCGAGTTTATGGAAAAAAACTATAGCCCCGACGAAAACACAATGGTTAGAAAAAATTTCAGAAATCCAATTAATGGAAAAATTCACTATGAAAATAAGAGAACAAGAAGAGAGATACCGGGAGATATGGACACCCTATAGGGTATATAGGGATCAAAACCGCCAGTAGCCTCGTGGGGGAGAAAAGCACATGTAAAACAAAGAGGGGGGGCCCGGGGCTGGGAGGAGGATTGATGAAAAGAGGGAGCGGTCGCTGACCGGTCCGGGAGGACTTCAGTGAGGAGGGAGAAGGGAGGAGGAAGGTAAAGGGAAGAGAATATTTTTTTAATTTTTTTTTTTTTATTTTTTTTTTATTTATTTATTTTTTGTTTGTTTGTAGATGCGTTTTTGTCCGGTTGTGTAGTGGGAAATAAAAAGGGGAAAGGGAGAGGAGCATAGAAAGGAATATTATTGTTTGTAGTTTAATCTGTACCTCAAAGAGAAGAGTTTAAGTGGAAAATTTTGATTATGAAGTTATAGAACTGTATACCCTGTACTTGTAAAAAAAATTTAAAATAAAGAATTTAAAAAAAAAAAGAATATACAAAAAATATATACAAGGAAAAGAAGATGACAATATAATTAAAGAAAGCAGAATCATATAAATATACAATTCTAAACATAAATGAACTGGGAAATAGGGATGAGCCGAACACCCCCGGGTTCGGCTCGGTCCAGAACCCGCGAACGGACCTAAAGTCCGTGCGAGCATTTAGAACCCTATTAGTTACAATGGATGCGAACGTTCGAAATCAAAAGTGCTAATTTTAAAGGCTAATATGCATGTTATTGTCATAAAAAGTGTTTGGGGACCTGGGTCCTGCCCCAGGGGACATGTATCAATGCAAATTTTTTTTTTTTTAAAACGGCCGTTTTTTCAAGAGCAGTGATTTTAATCATGCTTAAATTGAAACAATAAAAGTGTAATATTCCTTTAAATTTCGTACCTGGGGGGTGTCTATAGTATGCCTGTGAAGGGGCGCATGTTTCCTGTGCTCAGAACTGTCCCTGCAAAAAGTGTCATTTTTGCAGTGAAAAAAGCTATTTACCTCGCGGCTAATGTATTGACGGCTCCCGTAACACAGAGAACAGTCATTCATTGAAAGCCATTCATAAAAAAAAGTCATTGATAAAAAATAAAAAAATGTTTTAAAAAAAAAAGCGTGGGGGTCCCCCCAAATCCTGAGACCCCCAAAGCACCTTGTCCCCATGTTGATGAGGACAAGGGCCTCTTCCCCACAACCCTGGCCATTGGTTGTGGGGGTCTGCGGGCGGGGGGCTTATCGGAATCTGGAAGCCCCCTTTAACAAGGGGACCCCCAGATCCCCGCCCCCCCTGTGTGAAATGGTAAGGGGGTACAAAAGTACCCCTACCATTTCACCAAAAAGTGTCAAAAATTGTAAAAATGACACGAGACGGTCTTTGACAATTCCTTTATTAAAATCTTCTTTCTTCTGGTCTTCTTCCTTCTTCCTCTCTTCATCCTTCGGTTTCTTCATCTTCTCCTTCCGGCATCTTCTTCTTCCATCATCTTCTTCCTCCGATCCGCTTCTTCTTGCTCTGGTCTTCTTGTCCGGCATCTTCTTCCACGGCGTCCGGGTCTCTTCTTGGGCCGCTCAGCGCAATGGGAGGCTCCCACTGTGTGAGGCTTCGCTGTGTCTGACAGGTCTTTTATACCAGTAACCCCACCCCCCTCTGACGCACGGGGACGTCATGGGGAATTCCCTATGGCTTTCCCCATGACGTCAGAGGGGGCGGTGTCACCAGGTGGCCCCGCCCTCCATTATAAAAGACCTGTCAGACGCAGCCTTCCAGATTCCGATAAGCCCCCCGCCCGCAGACCCCCACAACCAATGGCCAGGGTTGTGGGGAAGAGGCCCTTGTCCTCATCAACATGGGGACAAGGTGCTTTTGGGGGTCTCAGACCCCCAAAGCACCCTCCCGATGTTGAGGGCATGTGGCCTGGTACGGTTCAGGAGGGAGGGGGGGCCGCTCTCGTCCCCCCCCTCTTTTCCTGCGGCCTGCCAGGTTGCATGCTCGGATAAGGGTCTGGTATGGATTTTGAGGGGGACCCCACGCCATTTTTTTTTGGCTGGGGTTCCCCTTAAAATCCATCCCAGCTCTCAAGGGTCTGGTATGGATTTTGAGGGGGGCCCCACGCCATTTTTTTTTTAGCTGGGGTCCCCCTTAATATCCATAGCAGACCAGAAGGGCCTGGTTATTGAATTTGGGGGACCCCCACGCTTTTTTTAAATTTTTTTAAATTTTTTATCAATGACTTTTTTTTTATGAATGGCTTTCAATGAATGACTGTTCTCTGTGTTACGGGAGCCGTCAATACATTAGCCGCGAGTGATTTTAAATAGCTTTTTTTCCTGCAAAAATGACACTTTTTGCAGGGACAGTTCTAAGCACAGGAAACATGCCCCCCTTCACAGGCATACTATAGACACCCCCCAGATGTGATACTGCAATGCTGTACTAACAGCACGCACACACTAATCCCCAAAATCATAGCACATAATGTCAACAGCACATAACACTGACACTGACGCTGGAACACAACACAATATGCGAGGCCGCCGGCGCGGCGGCCTTTTATACTGTGGGGCGTGTACTAAACCCCCTGAGCTATAATTGGCCATAATTGGGTCACAGTGCATGCTTGGCCAATCATCAGCCAGCAATGCACTGTAACTGGGGCAGTGCATTGTGGGCCGCTCGCATCACACGAATTTGAAATAGTTCTGGGCTCGCCGAGCGGGCTAACGCCCGATGTTCGATTCGAACATGGGTTCGAATCGAACACCGGCTCATCCCTACTGGCAAATAACATCTTTAAACATTGAAAACATTACAAAAATTTGAGAATTTGCAGCACTGCTGAAGGGGAGGGCCAAAGAGACATAAACAATCACATTGCCAAAGAAAGCTGTGCTTTAGGGGGCTACCAGGCTTGAATGGTTTATTGTCCCAGGGGGCCAATCATTGATCAAATAGGGTAAATTGGTTCCCATTCTGATCCACATGAGGAGAAACCCTCCATAAAGGTCTGAAGGAGACAGATCCATTTAAGCCAGGTGGTTTGGAGGTATTAAGGCGCAAAATCCACCTTTGTTCATGTTGCAATAGAATCTTATTCCAATCCCCTCCCCACATACCTGGATGTATGCGGTCGAGGATTAGGAAGGAGATTCTCGGAAAAATTCTATTGTGTATGTCGGTAACATGTCTGCCAAGAGGGAGACTTGGGTTACACGCCCTCATTGAGGCAATATGGCGATAAGCTCTTTGCTTATCACCATATTGGAGATACACCCCGGTGTGGTTTGGTGGCGTTTTGCAATTGGCATAGTGTTGTGGTCTATAACGCTCACCATTAGGCAATAGAATATTTTTTGATACATTGAGAAACTGACAGTAGTTGCATCCACTGCAAATGAAAGTTCCTGCGCATTTACAGGGATCTCTCCATCCATCTGCCCTAAATTCACTCGAGACCAACTGGTCACAGAGAGATCTGGTTCACCTGAAAGTGAAGGAGGGAGTGTCTGGCACAAAGGGACCTATGGTAGGGTCCATAGTCAAGACATGCCAGTATTTTTCTACAATACGCTTGATTGTCTTGTGATGATTTGAAAATTTAGTTATGATGGAAATTGGATTCTTCTTGTTTGTTTTTGAGGAAGATTTGTAGAGCAGGTCACACCTTGTCCTATTGAATGCTTTCTTCAGGCATGTATTAGAATAACATCATGCTAGAAGCCTTCCTTTGAGTAGACTAGCCTCTCTCCTAAACACTTCATTGTCTGAGCAGTTTCTCCTGATCCTCAAATACTGACTGTAGGGGATGGAAGAAATTAACGCCTGTGGATGAAAGCTACTGGTGGGTAATATAGAATTACCAGCCGTGGGTTTCCTATATAAGCTACTAGGCCATTTTCATCATTGTGGATGATCACATCAAGGAAAGTGATGGAAGACTGGTCCCAGGTCATGGTAAAAGTTAAATTGAAATTATTCTGATTAAGTTTATGAAGAAAAGGTTGTAATTGCTCAGTAGGTCCATCCCACTTGAGGCGAGACATGCTTGGCCAGTCCATCACCTTTACCCTCAGCTTCATTATCAAGGCAGTGATCGTCTTGGAGGTATGTTTGGGGTCCTTATCATGTTGGAATACTGCCCTGTGGCCCAGTCTCCGAAGGGAGGGGATCATGTTCTGCTTCAGTATGTCACAGTACATGTTGGCATTCATGGTTCCCTCAATGAACTGTAGCTCCCCAGTGCTGGCAGCACTCATGTAGCCCCAGACAATGACACTCCCACTCCCACGTCTATTTCCCAAAGACAACCTTGGAAATGACGCTGAGCACATGCACTCAACCTCTTTGGTCGACCATGGCGAGGCCTGTTCTGAATGGAACCTGTCCTGTTAAACCGTTGTATGGTCACCGTGCTGCAGCTCAGTTTCATGGTCTTGCCAATCTTCTTATAGCCAATGCCATCTTTATGTAGAGCAGCAATTATTTTTTTCAGATCCTCAGAGTTATTTTCCATGAGGTACCATGTTGAACTTCCAGTGACCAGTATGAGAGAGTGAGAGAGCGATAACACCAAATTTAACAGACATGCTTCCCATTCACACCTGAGACCTTGAGAAACGAATGAGTCACATGACACCGGGGAGGGAAAATGGCTAATTGGGCCCAATTTGAACATTTTCACTTAGGGGTGTACTTACTTTTGTTACCAGTGGTTTAGATATTAATGGCTGTGTTGAGTTATTTTGAGGGGACAGCATTTACACTGTTATACAAGCTGTACACTCACTACTTTACATTGTAGCAAAGTAACTTTTCTTCAGTGTTGTCGCATGAAAAGGTATAATAAAATATTTACAAAAATGTAAGGGGTGTACTCACTTTTGTGAGATAATGTATGTTGATCTGTACACAAATGATCCTACAATTATTTACTCACCAGAAATATTGACAGTTTGAATTTTGAGTCATTAATCATATAAAAATGTGAGGGGTGTACTCACTTTTGTGAGATACTGTATTTCTCTACTAACTTTTCACATCTAGACTTTTCAATATTTGCCCACTCTTTTTTGCAGAACTGTTCAAGTTCAGTTAAATTTGATGGTGACCGTTTGTGGACTGCAGTCTTCAAGTCATTCCACAGATTTTGAATAGGGTTTAAGTCTGGGCTCTGACTAGGCCACGCAAGGACATTCTCCTTTTTCTCTTTTAACCACTGTGTGGTCATTTTTGCTGTGTGCTTTTGGTCATTGTCATGTTGGAAGGTGAACCTTCTTAACATTGACAACTTTCAACATGTGGCCTCAGAATATTCGATTTCACTAGGTCTGAATTAAACTAGGTCTAATTTCACTGCATCTTTTAATATGCTTTCATAGACTGACACAGTGCGTGTTTCACGGTTTCACCCATGCGAAATTACAGATATATTAAAATAGTAACTCGGTGAGAAATTGAGAGAAAGGCAAAAAGAGGGGAAAATAAGAAATCCAAAAAGTATTATGTCAAACATTATTTTAAATATGATCTTTTAATATGTGAATATAAAATAAAACTGATTTGCTTTTTAGTATATTTTTGTTGTGGTACCTTGAAAATCCTCAATGTAAATTTACAAATACATTGAGGCCTGATTCACACCTATGCATTTTTAGTGCTTTTTGCATTTTGCAGATTTGCACTACAGTCCATTTAACATGGTTTCCCATGGAACATGTTCTGTAGTGCAAATCTGCAAAATACAAAAAGCACTAAAAAATGCATAGGTGTGAATCAGGCCTTAGAAATGCAAACACTATCAGTCCCATTGCCAGCTGTCATCAGAAAAAATAAAGTGACTATCCCCTGTGGGAACACAAACAGCAAAAAAAAACTTACTGTGTTCCGTTGACACTTTGTCCAAAAAAAATTTTATAAATGAAAAAAAAATTTGTTTAGATACAAATACATTTATATTTCATGGAGGAGTTGTATGAACTGTGGTCTCTACCATTTATCATTTGGAATGGTGAGTTCCATAATCTTGCCAATTATATTTTCCACCTTATGCATACCACTGCACCTGGCTTAGACTGGGCTTTAGGCATGGGCAGGGCTTCACAGTGACTGGCATTCACATAAATATTTTATGGATAAAGATTATTGTAGCTATGCTAATGGAACACTTGAAAACATTTGGGGAGAATAAATGTTTCTGTCATGCAACCCTTCATTCATGTCACTGGTTTTGTCAAAGCAACCATCTGCATCAACATGGATCAACATGCTTAGCAATTTCATATAGGACTGGCAGTGATTCCATGACAGCTGTTCTCTAAATAATTCTAGCCTATGCGCTTACCAGTTTTCATAGAACATAGAAATGCACATTTTTTTCATTTTAAATTTTAGAAAAAAAAAAAAACTTAAGGAACAATTAAAAGGGTTTGTTGACCTTTTTCCATGTTTATAAAGAAAGGGGCCACACTATCATTTTCATTTCTACCAAATACATGAGTTTGAGAAGAGGCACAGCATGTGTCAGTAGTTGATGTTGTGTGAAACACGTTCCAATTACTGTGGGAAATGATTACAATGTGTTTCTTGCATTTTTGTTACTCTTGAATATTCAACAATTCCCATCCCACTGTGCTAGAATCATTTATTTTTGGTGTGCTTGAGCTTCAGCTTTATGTTACTGAATTAGCTATGATTCCCATTCTTTTTTTTTTTTTTTTTTTTTAAAGCAGTGCAGTAGTATAGTATGCTTTTTACCCCAAACAAATTATTTTTACTATCCTTCTACTTAAAAAATAACCCAGATAAATTGATGCTGGTTCTTCCTTCGTAAAGCATGCATTATGAGAGATTGTGAGGAGACAAAGACAACAATAATTCTGACTTTTCCCTACTCTTCAAACAAAATAATTGTTTTATTGCTGTCCCAGTTTGAAATTCCCCACTTCCTGTCTCAGTGATCACCATCAATGAAGCTCTTCTCACCTTTGTGAGGTCAAAGAACACAATGAAAACAAAGGTAACTGCGTAAAACTACATTTAGTATAAAAAAGTATTGGAGTTGCTCCATTATTATTATTAAAGTGGTTTTAAACCCCAGTCATGGAATTAGAGCAAAGCACACATATCTAGTTTACTTATCTCTCGCCAAAGCTCTAAGTGTCATTTCTCTCTGGTGCTTCGTTCCTCTGTTATCAGCGTGTGTTTTCAGCATGTAGAATGCATTAAGGTAATAAAACGTGTGCCTTTACAACCGATTTAAGGCTAGCCATTAATAGATTTCTCCATCCACACAAAACAATATAAATGGTGAAATCTGCACTACCAGCTATTAAAAAATCAAATAAAAACAAGATATAATAGTAACGCAGTAGTGGTATATCAAGCGTGTCCACCCAACGCGTTTTGTCTACAAAGACATGTTATGCCCCTGTTGATGTCTTTATAGACGAAACGCGTCGGGTGGACACGCTTGATATACCACTACTGCATTACTATTATATCTTGTTTTTATTTGATTTTTTTAATTGATGGCAAGAATTTTTCAAATTATATGGTTGAAGTTGTTACACTCCTCCAAATAAATACAATCCGTGATTGGATTTTTTTACGCTATGAGGAGGCCCTCTATCTCTTTTTTATCTCCATGGTCCTGACCCATTGAGGTTTCCGGGTAAAGGCTAAACGGTGTTCCTGTGGTTTTACTACCCTTGGGAGTTCGGTTGTCTCATTACCATCTGAAAGTTGGTGAGTACAGACTGTTGCGCCGGCTCAGTCTTGTTCCTGGTTCCTGGTCCTGGCTCATCACTCCATAAACATCACCAGCCGGCACACCCAAGCTCGTTTGACCCCTCACCAACGGTCAGTGGGTCCATCTTAAGCGGTAAGCGTACCAGATCCCCGTTTTTCATTACACAGTTCAAGACGTTGTCCAACTAAAAGAGGATGCTACGTTTTTGAACACTATATATAAGAATCGCCATATGAATGTTTATTCAGTCCTATTTATGAACTTCACCATATGGACTATTGTATGATCATAGTCACTGAGTGATTTCCAGCACTTGTTTAGTTTTCAGGCTTTTCAAGACCGCTAGTCTCTGTTTTGATCACTCTATCCACATGTTATATGGGGTGTAGGGTATTTTTGCAGATTTTTTGATATTTTTATTTGATACCTCTTTGCAGTATTTAATTATAGGTTCACAACCATATAGGTTTTATAACCTGGTATTTAGCACTAAGGTTCTCACAATATACACATTGTGCACTAATCACACTGTATTTTGAGATATATTTGCATTATCCAATTAGGTGAGATTTTACATTACCATCTGGTTGGATAAATCTAAGTAGTTTTCTATGGGCAGTCGGTGCGCATGGACTACATATATACATAATTTGCTTTGATTCACTTACAAGATTACAGCAGATTACAAGTGTGTACAATCATAAACCAGGAAGTCCAGTGCGTTCCACAGACTAATATTTGTGCTAAAATTTCTGATGATAATATATTCAATAAAACATCATCAGCCAGCACAATATTGAAGAAGATCAATAAAAAAATATATAATAAAAGTATATATAATAAAAGTGCAGCACTTAATTATCAGCACTAGGGATGAGCCGAACACCCCCGGTTCGGTTCGAACCAGAACCTTCGAACGGACCGAAAGTTCGCGCGAATTTTCGAACCCTATACGTTATAATGGACGCGAACGTTCGAAATCAAAAGTGCTAATTACAACGGCCAATATGCATGTTAATGTCATAAAACAGGTTTGGGGACCCGGGTCCTGCCCCAGGGGACATATATCAATGCAAAAAGAACTTTTAAAAACTAACGTTTTTTCGGGAGCAGTCATTTTAATGATGCATAAAGTGAAAAAAAAAAAAGTGACATTTTCCTTTAAATATGGTACCTGGGGGGTGTCCAAAGTATGCCTGTGAAGTGGCATGTGTTTCCCGTGTTTAGAACTGTCCTTGCACAAAATGACATTTGTAAAGGAAAAAAAGAAGCCATTTAAAACCACTTGCGGCTTTAGGTTTGATCTTAAGTAGAATCTGAACAGGTACATTATGAAGTGTAGCTCCATCCCAAAAAAATCTATTTTTAAGCTTTTTGGAGAACATAGGGAGGGGTTATCACCCCTGTAACATTTGCTGTCTTTGCACATCTGTTCAGAACATGTCACCTCACTTTCCGTCCCAATGATAAATGTTTTTGGAAAAGTGGGGTTTTAATTGAAACAAGGATTGGTGATAAAGTATCAGTAGAGAGGAGATACCTTTTTCCCAAATTAAATCTAACAGGATAGAATTTCCCTTCCTAGGGGTAGATTTCCTCTCACTTCCTGTTTTCTCTTTCCATTTGCAAGTAGGAGTCGTTTGTAAGTTGGATGTTTGAAAGTAGGGGCCTGGCGTATATACTCTGCAGAAATTTGCCCTATTAGATGTTGGTGTAGCCACAAGACTGGTGGGCACAGGAATGGGCCCTGCTGTGAGTTAATAGATCAAGATTTGTAATTGCATGCACCTGTTGAACAGGGCAGAAAAATTGGGGGTGGTGGTGGTGGACGGTTTTGCCACAAGACTGTAAGCTCTCACAGTTACTCTTGGTGGGCGCAGGAATGGGCCCTGCTGTGAGTTATTAGATCAAGATTTGTAATTGCAAGCACCTGATGAACAGGGCAGAAAAATTGGGCCTTTGGCGGTGGTGGTGGACGGTGTTGCCACAAGACTGTAGGCCCTCATAGTTACTCTTGGTGGGCGCAGGAATGGGCCCTGCTGTGAACTATTAGATCAAGATTTGTAATTACCCGCCCCTGTTAAACAGGGGCTGAAAAATTGTGCCTTAGGCACTGGTGCTGGTGCCACAACACTGCAACCCCTCACAGAGACTGTACTTGGAGCACAGCAGTCACACGTGTTGCGAAGCATTTTTTTAAAAAATTGTAAGTACACGCCCCTGTTAAACAGGGGCTGAAAAATTGTGCCTTAGGCACTGGTGCTGGTGCCACAACACTGCAACACGGCCCTCACAGAGACTGTACTTGGAGCACAGCAGTCACACGTGTTGCGAAGCATTTTTTTAAAAAATTGTAAGTACACGCCCCTGTTAAACAGGGGCTGAAAAATTGTGCCTTAGGCACTGGTGCTGGTGCCACAACACTGCAACACGGCCCTCACAGAGACTGTACTTGGAGCACAGCAGTCACACGTGTTGCGAAGCATTTTTTTAAAAAATTGTAAGTACACGCCCCTGTTAAACAGGGGCTGAAAAATTGTGCCTTAGGCACTGGTGCTGGTGCCACAACACTGCAACACGGCCCTCACAGAGACTGTACTTGGAGCACAGCAGTCACACGTGTTGCGAAGCATTTTTTTAAAAAATTGTAAGTACACGCCCCTGTTAAACAGGGGCTGAAAAATTGTGCCTTAGGCACTGGTGCTGGTGCCACAACACTGCAACACGGCCCTCACAGAGACTGTACTTGGAGCACAGCAGTCACACGTGTTGCGAAGCATTTTTTTAAAAAATTGTAAGTACACGCCCCTGTTAAACAGGGGCTGAAAAATTGTGCCTTAGGCACTGGTGCTGTGGCATGGATCATTGAGGAGGAGGAAGAGGATAGTCAGTGAACATAAGAGGACAGTCACTCAGCATCAGCATAGGCAGTCTTGAAGGGATGTGACATTAAAAATTATTCGGTTATATCCGCCTCAGGTGCCTGGTAGCTGGTGGTGATCCAAGACTGATTCATTTTGATGAATGTCAGTCGATCAACCGAGGCGGTGGACAGGCGCACCCTATGATCAGTCACAAATCCTCCAGCAGCACTGAATGTGCGTTCGGAAAGAACGCTGGAGGCAGGACAGGCCAGTAGCTCAATTGCATACTGTGCAAGCTCTGGCCAGTGATCCATCCTCAGGACCCAGTAAGCCAGAGGATTTTCGGTGGGAAAGGTGTCCAAGTCTGACCTTGCCCCAAGGTATTCCTGCACCATGTATATCAGACGCTGGCGATGGTTGCTGGAACCGATCATACCTTGGGGCTGCGGACTAAAAAATTGTCTGAACGCATCGGTCAGACGTCCACCTTCCCCACCGCTCCTTCTGCCACTGACCGAAGCCTCAGCAACTCGTCGCCCAGGACCAGGAGTTTGTAGCCTCCCAGTTTCTGGGAACGCGTTGCACAGACCTTTCTGCAAGGCCTCCCTGAGATGTCTCATCCTCTGCTCCCTCTGCGACGGCAAGATAAGGTCCGCAACCTTACCCTTGTACCGCGGATCAAGGAGAGTGGCCAGCCAGTAATGGTCCCTCTCCTTGATCCGAAGAACACGAGGATCCTTCCGCAGGCTTTGCAGGATCAGGGAGGCCATGCAGCGTAGGTTAGCTGAGGCATTCGGTCCGGAGTCTTCTGGGTCACTGAGGATGACATGATCGCCAGCCACCTCCTCCCAGCCACGTACAAGTCCACTGGCTTGTTGGGACTGTACATCATCCCTAAAAGACTGCTGCTGCTGATGCTGAGTGCCAGGCTCCACCTCCATGCTCACACAATCCTCCTCCTCCTCCTCCTCCTCCTCATCCTCTTCCTGTGTGATGGGTGGGACAGAAGGAACACTGTCCGGATAAAGGGGGCCTTGAGAGGCAAGGAAGTCCTCCTCTTCCTGCCTCTGTTCTGCCTCAAGTGCCCTGTCCATTATCCCACGCAGCGTATGCTCCAACAGGTGGACAAGAGGGACAGTGTCACTGATGCATGCACTGTCACTGCTCACCATCCTCGTGGCCTCCTCAAATGGTGAGAGGACAGTGCATGCATCCCTGATCATGCTCCACTGACGTGGGGAAAAAAACCCAAGCTCCCCTGACCCTGTCCTGGTGCCGTAGTCGCAAAGGTACTCATTGATGGCCCTCTGCTGCGTGTGCAGTCGCTGCAGCATGGCCAACGTTGAGTTCCACCTGGTGGGCATGTCAGATATTAGGCGGTTCTTGGGCAGGTTCAGCTCCTTTTGCAGCTCAGTCAGCCGAGCACTGGCATTATAAGATCGGCGGAAATGCACACAGACTTTCCTGGCCTGCCTCAGGACATCCTGTAAGCCTGGGAACCTGCCCAAGAACCGCTGCACCACCAGGTTGAGGACGTGAGCCATGCAGGGCACATGGGTGAGCTGCCCCTGTCGCAGGGCGGAGAGGAGGTTGGTGCCATTGTCAGAAACGACCATTCCTGGCTTAAGCTGACGTGGCGTCAACCACCTCTCGGCCTGCCCCTGCAGAGCTGCCAGAACCTCTGGCCCAGTGTGGCTCCTGTCCCCCAAACACACCAGCGCAAGCACGGCATGGCATCTTTTTGCCTGCGTACTTGCGTAGCCCCTTGTACGCCTACGGAGCACCGCTGGTTCCAAGGACAGAGCACTGGAGGAAGAAGAAGAGGAGGGGGTGGAGGAGAGAGGTGTGTCACAACCAGTAGCAGTAGTCGCGTTTTGGAGGCGTGGTGGCGGAACAACCTCCAACACTACTGCACCTTGTCCTGCATCCCTCCCAGCTGCCAATAGAGTGACCCAATGGGCCGTGAAAGAAAGGTACCGTCCCTGTCCATGCCTGCTGGACCATGAGTCAGCGGTAATATGCACCTTACCGCTGACCGCCCTGTCCAGCGAGGCATGGACATTGCCCTCCACATGCCGGTAGAGAGACGGAATCGCCTTCCGCGAGAAAAAGTGGCGTTTGGGAACCTGCCACTGAGGAACCGCACATTGAACAAACTCACGGAAGGGGGCCGAGTCTACCAACTGAAAAGGCAGCAGTTGAAGTGCTAGCAATTTAGCAAGGCTAGCATTCAACCGCTGGGCATGTGGATGGCTGGGAGTGTACTTCTTTCTACGGTCCAGCAGCTGGGGCAGGGAAATTTGCCTGCTGCATTCGGACGTCGGTGTACTGCAAGTACTTGGTTGTGACACACCGAATTCTACACCTTCAGTCCTCTCAGAGCAGCTTTCAGAGAGGACTGAAGGTGTAGTGGGGATGGAGATCCCAGCTGAGGAGGAGCAAGGAGAGGTCCGCTTAGTTCTTTGGTGTGGGTCTTTTATGTGTGCCTGCCAACGAGCTGCATGGCAGGTCGCCATATGTCTGGTCATGCTTGTCGTGCCCAAGCGGCTGATGTTTTGGCCACGCGAGATACGCTTGAGACAAATATTGCAAATAGCAGTGGTGCGATCTGCTGCACTCGTCTCAAAAAAGGCCCACACCAAAGAACTTTTCTGATAACGTGCAGAGGCAGCGCCCTGCACAGGCGGAGCTCTGCGGTGTTGTACAGTTGCTGTGCTGGCCTCTACCTGGCCTCCAGGGGGCATCCTGCCTCGTTGGACATGTGACGCCGCATCCTCCTCCTCCTCGTCCTCCTCCTCATCCTCTCTCCCTTGAGGCACCCACGTGGAGTCAGTGACCTCATCATCCCCTCCCTCTTCACCACTAGAGCAAACCTGGCAGTAAGCTGCAGCTGGTGGAACTGTACTGCCAGATTCCTCAAGCTGGGTATCGTCATCCGAGCCTTCGAATCGTTGGGCATCCTCCTGGAGCATGTACCCAACACTGTGCTCAAAGAGTTCGGGGGACTCCTCAGGAGGACATGGTGGGTCTAGGGAAGGGGTGGCTGATGATGCTCTGTCAGTACCCTGAGCCTGGGTGAGAGAGGATGAGGAGGATGAGGAGGGCTTGGTCATCCATTCTACCAAGCCTTCAGCATGATGCGGCTCCACATGTCCAGCTGCCGAAAACAAAGACGCGCGTGTCCCATGGCCACGTGCTGATGACGATGCACGACCACGTCCACGTCCACGGCCACGTCCACTAGAAACAGAGACTGTCTGCCCTGTGTTCTTGGCTCTGCACGCTCTGCCTCCCCTTGGCGGTCTTCCAGCCATTGTAGTCGGTAGTCCTGTGGGTGCTGCTGAGAAGAAAATATAGGAGCTCTGTGTGATGCCACTAACACACTAGAAGTCCTATAGGTGCTTCTGCAAAGAAAATATAGGAGCTCTGTGTGATGCCACTAACACACTAGAAGTCCTGTGGGTGCTGCTGAGAAGAAAATATAGGAGCTCTGTGTGATGCCACTAACACACTAGAAGTCCTATGGGTGCTTCTGCAAAGAAAATATAGGAGCTCTGTGTGATGCCACTAACACACTAGAAGTCCTGTGGGTGCTGCTGAGAAGAATATATAGGAGCTCTGTGTGATGCCACTAACACACTAGAAGTCCTGTGGGTGCTGCTGAGAAGAAAATATAGGAGCTCTGTGTGATGCCACTAACACACTAGAAGTCCTATGGGTGCTTCTGCAAAGAAAATATAGGAGCTCTGTGTGATGCCACTAACACACTAGAAGTCCTGTGGGTGCTGCTGAGAAGAAAATATAGGAGCTCTGTGTGATGCCACTAACACACTAGAAGTCCTATAGGTGCTTCTGCAAAGAAAATATAGGAGCTCTGTGTGATGCCACTAACACACTAGAAGTCCTGTGGGTGCTGCTGAGAAGAAAATATAGGAGCTCTGTGTGATGCCACTAACACACTAGAAGTCCTGTGGGTGCTTCTGCAAAGAAAATAGAGGAGCTCTGTGTGATGCCACTAACACACTAGAAGTCCTATGGGTGCTTCTGCAAAGAAAATATAGGAGCTCTGTGTGATGCCACTAACACACTAGAAGTCCTGTGGGTGCTGCTGAGAAGAAAATATAGGAGCTCTGTGTGATGCCACTAACACACTAGAAGTCCTATAGGTGCTTCTGCAAAGAAAATATAGGAGCTCTGTGTGATGCCACTAACACACTAGAAGTCCTGTGGGTGCTGCTGAGAAGAAAATATAGGAGCTCTGTGTGATGCCACTAACACACTAGAAGTCCTGTGGGTGCTTCTGCAAAGAAAATAGAGGAGCTCTGTGTGATGCCACTAACACACTAGAAGTCCTATAGGTGCTTCTGCAAAGAAAATATAGGAGCTCTGTGTGATGCCACTAACACACTAGAAGTCCTGTGGGTGCTGCTGCTGAGAAGAATATATAGGAGCTCTGTGTGATGCCACTAACACACTAGAAGTCCTATGGGTGCTTCTGCAAAGAAAATAGAGGAGCTCTGTGTGATGCCACTAACACACTAGAAGTCCTGTGGGTGCTTCTGCAAAGAAAATAGAGGAGCTCTGTGTGATGCCACTAACACACTAGAAGTCCTATAGGTGCTTCTGCAAAGAAAATATAGGAGCTCTGTGTGATGCCACTAACACACTAGAAGTCCTGTGGGTGCTGCTGAGAAGAATATATAGGAGCTCTGTGTGATGCCACTAACACACTAGAAGTCCTATGGGTGCTTCTGCAAAGAAAATAGAGGAGCTCTGTGTGATGCCACTAACACACTAGAAGTCCTGTGGGTGCTTCTGCAAAGAAAATAGAGGAGCTCTGTGTGATGCCACTAACACACTAGAAGTCCTGTGGGTGCTGCTGAGAAGAATATATAGGAGCTCTGTGTGATGCCACTAACACACTAGAAGTCCTATGGGTGCTTCTGCAAAGAAAATAGAGGAGCTCTGTGTGATGCCACTAACACACTAGAAGTCCTGTGGGTGCTTCTGCAAAGAAAATAGAGGAGCTCTGTGTGATGCCACTAACACACTAGAAGTCCTGTGGGTGCTTCTGCAAAGAAAATAGAGGAGCTCTGTGTGATGCCACTAACACACTAGAAGTCCTATGGGTGCTTCTGCAAAGAAAATAGAGGAGCTCTGTGTGATGCCACTAACACACTAGAAGTCCTGTGGGTGCTTCTGCAAAGAAAATAGAGGAGCTCTGTGTGATGCCACTAACACACTAGAAGTCCTGTGGGTGCTTCTGCAAAGAAAATAGAGGAGCTCTGTGTGATGCCACTAACACACTAGAAGTCCTGTGGGTGCTTCTGCAAAGAAAATAGAGGAGCTCTGTGTGATGCCACTAACACACTAGAAGTCCTGTGGGTGCTGCTGAGAAGAATATATAGGAGCTCTGTGTGATGCCACTAACACACTAGAAGTCCTGTGGGTGCTTATGCAAAGAAAATAGAGGAGCTCTGTGTGATGGGACTAACACACTTCAAGTCCTATAGGTGCTTCTGGGAAGAAAATATTGCTCTGTGTGTGTAATGGGACTAACACACTTCAAGTCCTATAGGTGCTTCTGGGAAGAAAATATAGCTCTGTGTGTGTAATGGGACTAACACACTTCAAGTCCTATAGGTGCCTCTGGGAACAAAATATAGGAGCTCTGCCTGCCTGCCACGAACACACTACAAGTCCTATAGGTGCTTCTGGTAACAAAATATAGGAGCTCTGCCTGCCTGCCACTAACACACTACAAGTCCTATAGGTGCTTCTGGGAAGAAAATATAGCTCTGTGTGTGTAATGGGACTAACACACTTCAAGTCCTATAAGTGCTTCTGGGAACAAAATATAGGAGCTCTGCCTGCCTGCCACGAACACACTACAAGTCCTATAGGTGCTTCTGGGAAGAAAATATAGCTCTGTGTGTGTAATGGGACTAACACACTTCAAGTCCTATAGGTGCTTCTGGGAACAAAGTATAGCTCTTTGTGTGTAATGGGACTAACACACTTCAAGTCCTATAGGTGCTTCTGGGAAGAAAATATAGCTCTGTGTGTGTGATGGGACTAACACACTTCAAGTCCTATAGGTGCTTCTGGGAACAAAATATAGCTCTGTGTGTGTAATGGGACTAACACACTTCAAGTCCTATAGGTGCTTCTGGGAACAAAATATAGCTCTGTGTGTGTGATGGGACTAACACACTTCAAGTCCTATAGGTGCTTCTGGGAAGAAAATATAGCTCTGTGTGTGTAATGGGACTAACACACTACAAGTCCTATAGGTGCTTCTGGGAAGAAAATATAGCTCTGTGTGTGTAATGGGACTAACACACTTCAAGTCCTATAGGTGCTTCTGGGAAGAAAATATAGCTCTGTGTGTGTGATGGGACTAACACACTTCAAGTCCTATAGGTGCTTCTGGGAAGAAAATATAGCTCTGTGTGTGTAATGGGACTAACACACTTCAAGTCCTATAGGTGCTTCTGGGAAGAAAATATAGCTCTGTGTGTGTAATGGGACTAACACACTTCAAGTCCTATAGGTGCTTCTGGGAACAAAATATAGCTCTGTGTGTGTAATGGGACTAACACACTTCAAGTCCTATAGGTGCTTCTGGGAAGAAAATATAGCTCTGTGTGTGTAATGGGACTAACACACTTCAAGTCCTATAGGTGCTTCTGGGAACAAAGTATAGCTCTTTGTGTGTAATGGGACTAACACACTTCAAGTCCTATAGGTGCTTCTGGGAAGAAAATATAGCTCTGTGTGTGTGATGGGACTAACACACTTCAAGTCCTATAGGTGCTTCTGGGAACAAAATATAGCTCTGTGTGTGTAATGGGACTAACACACTTCAAGTCCTATAGGTGCTTCTGGGAACAAAATATAGCTCTGTGTGTGTGATGGGACTAACACACTTCAAGTCCTATAGGTGCTTCTGGGAAGAAAATATAGCTCTGTGTGTGTAATGGGACTAACACACTTCAAGTCCTATAGGTGCTTCTGGGAAGAAAATATAGCTCTGTGTGTGTAATGGGACTAACACACTTCAAGTCCTATAGGTGCTTCTGGGAAGAAAATATAGCTCTGTGTGTGTAATGGGACTAACACACTTCAAGTCCTATAGGTGCTTCTGGGAAGAAAATATAGCTCTGTGTGTGTGATGGGACTAACACACTTCAAGTCCTATAGGTGCTTCTGGGAACAAAATATAGCTCTGTGTGTGTAATGGGACTAACACACTTCAAGTCCTATAGGTGCTTCTGGGAAGAAAATATAGCTCTGTGTGTGTAATGGGACTAACACACTTCAAGTCCTATAGGTGCTTCTGGGAAGAAAATATAGCTCTGTGTGTGTAATGGGACTAACACACTTCAAGTCCTATAGGTGCTTCTGGGAAGAAAATATAGCTCTGTGTGTGTAATGGGACTAACACACTTCAAGTCCTATAGGTGCTTCTGGGAAGAAAATATAGCTCTGTGTGTGTAATGGGACTAACACACTTCAAGTCCTATAGGTGCTTCTGGGAAGAAAATATAGCTCTGTGTGTGTAATGGGACTAACACACTTCAAGTCCTATAGGTGCTTCTGGGAAGAAAATATAGCTCTGTGTGTGTAATGGGACTAACACACTTCAAGTCCTATAGGTGCTTCTGGGAACAAAATATAGCTCTGTGTAATGGGACTAACACACTTCAAGTCCTATAGGTGCTTCTGGGAAGAAAATATAGCTCTGTGTGTGTGATGGGACTAACACACTTCAAGTCCTATAGGTGCTTCTGGGAACAAAATATAGGAGCTCTGCCTGCCTGCCACGAACACACTACAAGTCCTATAGGTGCTTCTGGTAACAAAATATAGGAGCTCTGCCTGCCTGCCACTAACACACTACAAGTCCTATAGGTGCTTCTGGTAACAAAATATAGGAGCTCTGCCTGCCTGTCACTAACACACTACAAGTCCTATAGGTGCTTCTGGTAACAAAATATAGGAGCTCTGCCTGCCTGCCACTAACACACTACAAGTCCTATAGGTGCTTCTGGTAACAAAATATAGGAGCTCTGCCTGCCTGTCACTAACACACTACAAGTCCTATAGGTGCTTCTGGTAACAAAATATAGGAGCTCTGCCTGCCTAACACACTACAAGTCCTATAGGTGCTTCTGGTAACAAAATATAGGAGCTCTGCCTGCCTGTCACTAACACACTACAAGTCCTATAGGTGCTTCTGGTAACAAAATATAGGAGCTCTGCCTGCCTGCCACTAACACACTACAAGTCCTATAGGTGCTTCTGGTAACAAAATATAGGAGCTCTGCCTGCCTGTCACTAACACACTACAAGTCCTATAGGTGCTTCTGGTAACAAAATATAGGAGCTCTGCCTGCCTGCCACTAACACACTACAAGTCCTATAGGTGCTTCTGGTAACAAAATATAGGAGCTCTGCCTGCCTGCCACGAACACACTACAAGTCCTATAGGTGCTTCTGGTAACAAAATATAGGAGCTCTGCCTGCCTGCCACGAGCACACTACAAGCCCCTCTTTGTCAATCAATCTTTGTAACTGAATCTATCTAACTCAATCTCTGCAAGTGAATCTCTCTCTCTATCTATCTAAATGCAGCAGAGTGTCACAGGAACAGCCTGCTCAATCTGCGCCGGAACAGCATGTGACCGGCGCAGACGGCGTGGCGGCGTGTTATAGGGGGGGGCGTGTACTACAGCCCCTGAGCTGTAATTGGCTACAGGCGTCCTGCCTGTAGCCAATTATGGCTCTTCGAGTTTCCGGGGCTGTGATTGGCCAAGCATGCGGGGTCACAGTGCATGCTTGGCCAATCATCAGCCAGCAATGCACTGCGTCGGCCGCGCCGGCCGCAATGCATTGCGGGGCCGCTCGCAACACACGCACGTGATGCGAGCGGCCAAAATAGTTCTGGGCTCGCCGAGCGAGCGAACGCCCGGTGCTCGATGCGAACGTGGGTTCGCATCGAGCACCGGGCCCATCCTTAATCAGCACATATGAAGTATACAGGAAGCCCATCAATCTTCATACATCTATAGCAGAAGACTATATAGTGTCAGGTCACCCTGAGGCTAGGTGACAGATGCACACCGTTGGGATCAGGAGTGCACCGCAAGGTAGTGGACCCTATGGCTGACTGCCGTGGACGGGAGTCCAGGTGATCCGGAACACGGGGCCGCTGGACACCAAGACGGATCCCACCGGGGTTAGAGCGTAAGATTCCCTGGGGCGCGGAGTCTAAGAGCCAGCTGGTGTTCACCAGAGCCTCGAGTGGTGAGGATGGACTGGGCTGCAACTGGCTCCAGGTCGCGACCCCCAGGGTCCCCCAGCTCACACCCACAGTAGGCAACAGGAGGACAGGGATAGTGAGGGATAAGCCAAGGTCGGGGCCACAAGCAGAAACGGACAACAAGGTACACGCCAAAGGTTCAGGGTCACAGGCAGACAGGGATGGTCGGGGACATGCCAAAGGGTCAAGATCACAAGCAGACAGGAATAGTCGAGAACACGCCAAGGTCGGTAACAGAGACAAACATAGAGCACACGACAAGCAGGAACCAGGAAGCCGAACACACCACGGATACACAATGGTTGATCAGCACCACTGGCTTGCAGTGCACAGGTTAATATAGGGTTCCCTGATAGGGCCTGGGGTGGAGCCATGCTTAGAGGAGAGGTTATAAAACCCACCAGGTGAGAGTGGCTGGCCTCTTAGTTGGAACACATGAGGAGAGGTAAGCAAACAGGGAAAGATTACTGCATAACCATGACAGTACCCCCCCTCTTATGAGGCCTCCCCCTCCCCCACCTGGGTCCAGGCTTAAAGGGAAACTCCAGATGGAACCTCCTCAACAGATGAGGAGCAAGGACCTCAGATGCAGTGATCCAAGACCTCTCCTCAGGACCAAACCCTTTCCAATGTATGAGATATTGAAGAATGCCTTTACGGAGTCGGGAATCCAAAACTTGACTAACCTCGTATTTTAGATCATCCTCGGAGACCGGAACCGAGGTAGGGAGAGGACGAGAGGACTTGTAGAGGACTAAAGGCTTTTTAGGAATGGTTAAGGGCATAGTAGCAGTAGGGTGAGGCCCGGTTACAGAAGGTCCTGAACAAGAAGCAGAAAGCTCACTGGGCATGGGCTGGACTGGCATAACTAGTGCAGAGGCCGAATGAATAGTATTGTCAGGTGTAGTGACCATCTCAATCGCATCAGTCCGACTATTGCAGGACACATCCCAGAGATCACTATATACAGCGGGACCAGCAGAAGCTACTGGGATGATGGCAACAGGAGGTTTCTCTTTTGGGGTAACCTTGAGTAGGCAGGAAGAGGAACAGGAGGAACCCCAAGCCAGGATCTGTCCAGCAGTCCAGTCAACGTGTGGGGAATGGAGCCGTAACCAAGGAAGACCTAATATGATAGGAGATGAAGCCTTAGGTAAGACAAGGAAGGATATCCACTCCTGGTGGAGTGTCCCTACTGACATCTTAACAGGAAGGGTCTGGAAGCGGATAGGGCCCCCTGGGAGAACAGTGCCATCAATCGCCAAGACCACCAATGGTGTAGTAAGGGGCAAAAGGGTAAGTCTCATGGAGGATGCCGTTTCCCAATCCATGAAATTGGCAGCGGCTCCGGAATCCAGATGTGCTGAGACCGAACGAGAGGAAGTGCCGACATGAAGCAACACAGAAAGGAGAAGACGAGAAGGTGAAGGTGATATTTCAGGGTCTAATACTCCACCTTCCAGATGTATTAGCCCTGAGCGTTTTTCCGGACGAAGAGAACAAGTGTCACGGAAATGACCTTTGGTCCCACAATAGAGGCATAGGCCCAGAGTTCTGCGCCTAGCGCGTTCTTCGGGAGATAACTTGGTCCAGCCCAACTGCATAGGTTCCTCAGCAGGCAGGGGGTGCTCGTCGGATCGAAGAGAAGGGACTGGGAGCTCAGGCTGACTAAAGAACGGGGAGTGCTGGAGTCTTTTTTCCAGGGCCCTCTCCTGAAAGCGAATATCGATCTGGTTACACAAGGTGATGACACTGTCCAGATCAACAGGAAGGGATCTTCCTGCTAATTCATCCTTCACTCTATCAGAGAGGCCATGCAAAAAGGTTGCAACTAGGGCCTCATTATTCCATCTCAATTCAGCTGTGAGGATACGGAACTGAAGAGCATACTGGCCCACAGAAGCAGACTCTTGACGGAGACGCAAAAGAGCGCTAGCCGCTGAGGAGACACGACCCGGTTCTTCAAAGATATTCCGAAAAAGTTTCAAGAAATCAGACAGGCTAGAAACCACTGGGTCATTCAGTTCCCACAGAGGGGCAGCCCAAGCTAGCGCCTCGCCTGACAGGAGGGATATAATATATGCGACTTTTGCCCCGATCGGACAGGAAGTTTTGGGGCTGAAGTTCAAAATGAATTGTGCACTGGCTAAGGAACCCCCTGCAAGCCTTGGAGTCCCCAGAGAAACGGGCCGGAGCTGGTAGTTGTAATGAATGTGTGGCTGCGACTGATGCAATAGGTGCAGCAGCAGATAGCGTTTGAGGTTGTTGAACCGGGGGTCCTAATGAGGCCTGAACCTGTTCAAAACGGGATGCCAAATCCTGAAGGAATCGCATCACCTGGGTCTGATGCGATTCTTGGGTCTCAAGTCTGCGAACTAAGCCCTGCAATGGATCATCTGCGGGTAGCGGCACATCAGCTGGGTCCATGGCTGATCAAACTGTCAGGTCACCCTGAGGCTAGGTGACAGATGCACACCGTTGGGATCAGGAGTGCACCGCAAGGTAGTGGACCCTATGGCTGACTGCCGTGGACGGGAGTCCAGGTGATCCGGAACACGGGGCCGCTGGACACCAAGACGGATCCCACCGGGGTTAGAGCGTAAGATTCCCTGGGGCGCGGAGTCTAAGAGCCAGCTGGTGTTCACCAGAGCCTCGAGTGGTGAGGATGGACTGGGCTGCAACTGGCTCCAGGTCGCGACCCCCAGGGTCCCCCAGCTCACACCCACAGTAGGCAACAGGAGGACAGGGATAGTGAGGGATAAGCCAAGGTCGGGGCCACAAGCAGAAACGGACAACAAGGTACACGCCAAAGGTTCAGGGTCACAGGCAGACAGGGATGGTCGGGGACATGCCAAAGGGTCAAGATCACAAGCAGACAGGAATAGTCGAGAACACGCCAAGGTCGGTAACAGAGACAAACATAGAGCACACGACAAGCAGGAACCAGGAAGCCGAACACACCACGGATACACAATGGTTGATCAGCACCACTGGCTTGCAGTGCACAGGTTAATATAGGGTTCCCTGATAGGGCCTGGGGTGGAGCCATGCTTAGAGGAGAGGTTATAAAACCCACCAGGTGAGAGTGGCTGGCCTCTTAGTTGGACCACATGAGGAGAGGTAAGCAAACAGGGAAAGATTACTGCATAACCATGACATATAGTGGATGCAGCAAACCTAGATACAACTCTCCTTATTCAAAATTCACCCCAGAGGCACTCCAGCGGTAATCACCACACATATAACATCCCATGTGTACAAAAGGAAAAATGCCTCATTGCGCAGAACATCAGGATAATGTTTAATCGAGTAAAAAACAAATAAAATTCACTCACTTTGTCAAAAAACAAATCGAGCTCTGTTTGCATGTATGCAGCCTTTCCCCACCACAAAGATGGCTGCCGCGTCCCAGCAAGCAGTAGCGTCTCGTCGCCAACTCCTTCCTATGCCGTTTCGTCAGAGAATGACGTTGTCACGGGTGTGGCTAGATAGACGCTTGGCTAGATTATATATGCGGGACATACTAATTGGAATGAGGAAGTAAGATGTGCTCCAAGCACCGGATGTGACAACACTGCACACACACATATGGGCAGCCAAATCAACATTCTTTATTAGCCTTAGATCTACTCATTTACTCAAAAAAGAGAGATCAAAAAGTTAGAACTTTATACTATAACATAATAAAATGTCAGTGAGACATGAGTAAAGTTTGAAAAAATAGTTTTTAACAAACATGTATTGCACTCGGACACAGCCCCATCTTGTGGTTTAGAGAAAAATTACAGTCAACCCAAGACTTGGAAAACTATACACACACAAAAACAAGGATAAAAATATCAAAAAAATAAGTATATACAGAAAATAATTAAGATAATAGAAATAAAAATACTCCTACCCCAACAAGCTATTCAATGTTAATGGGATACTTTGTTATTAGTTAATCAAACCTCTCATCATGCATACCGTGAGGATTGTAAGTTCTGGCCTTATAGATCCATTGAGTCTCCAATTTGGAAGCCCCCATATTGTGAAAAAAAGAGATTCTATTGGGCAAATCTATAACATTTGGAGCTACTTGGAGCCTATGGAGTGGAGCACCCCTAAAAACGACTGCTGGTATTTCCTGGAGAAGAGGCCCAAGGACCCTATCGTTCCTAAGAACATTCCAGTGCTTACGTAAAATGTTTTTGATAGCATATTGATGTGTGGGAAAAGTGACAAAAAAGGCATGCTTATAGCTATCATTGGGTATCACTGCCCTAGGAACCAGCAGTTCCTCTCTTTTCTTCTATAGCTTGATCAAGTTCTACCTCATTGTACCCTTACTCCAGGAATTTTAACTTGATAACAGAGGCCTCTCGCATGAAGTCTTCAGACCTCGTGCAATTCCTCTTCAGATGTAGAAACTGGCTGACCAGAACCGATCTTAGCCAGGCAGGATGATGACAACTCGGTCCGTCTCCTTAAAAAAGGTTGACGCGACAATGGCTCCATTCTGCACTTCTATTTTAAGGTCCAAGAAATGGACCTCGGATTTACTCAATTCATGTTGGAGAGAAATACCCCTATCATTTGAGTTCAGGAAGGCCACAAAATCATCATGGCAACTCTGTTCACCATCCCATATGAGGAGGATGTCGTCTACGTACCTTTTCCAGAGAATCAACTCTGGTCTAGGCCCAACATAGACGACATCCTCCTCGCACTTAGCCATAAAGAGATCGGCCATACTCAGCGCAAATTTTGTGCCAATGGCTACACCTCTGTTTTGCAGGTAATAAGATCCATCAAAACATAAATAGTTTCTCCCCATGGCAAAGTCAAGTAGTGATAGAATAAAACCTCTCTGGGATTGCAGCAAATCGTCCATCTCAAGATAACATTGGACTGCCTCCCGACCATGCTGATGTGAAATTATTGTATACAGGGATGAGACATCTATATATAAATATAACTATCCTTCCACTCCACTGTATTCAAGATGTTAATGACCTTCATAGAGTCATGCAGAAATGAAGGTGTTTGGATGACTAGTGGTTGTAAAAAGTGGTTGATGTACTTACCCACCTGGGACGTAACCAAATTGATGCCACTAACAATAGTCGGTCCCGGGGGGCATACAGGATACTTGTGTACCTTGAGTAAATTTTTTCAAACTTTACTCATGTCTCACTTACATTTTATTATGTAATAGTATAAAGTTTTTACTTTTTGATCTCTCTTTTTTGAATAAATGAGTAGATCTAAGGCAAATAAAGGGTGTTGATTTGGCTGCCCATATGTGTGTGTGCAGTGTTGTCACATCCGGTGCTTGGCGTGCATCTTACTTCCTCATTCCAA
Source organism: Lithobates sylvaticus (assembly GCA_028564925.1). Classification (NCBI taxonomy): domain Eukaryota; kingdom Metazoa; phylum Chordata; class Amphibia; order Anura; family Ranidae; genus Lithobates; species Lithobates sylvaticus. Next base: position 84,745,905 of record CM053028.1, read on the forward strand.
TTAGTGTGAATTCTGTATATAGCCCTACAGAAAAGACAGTGTATGGTCCACGTAGGCTTTTTTTGCTTAAAGTGGAGTTCCAGTCACCTGTTGAAAAAATAAAAGCCAGCAGCTACAAAAACTGTAGCTGCTGACTATTAAAAAACAGCCACTCACCTGTCCCACGATCCAGCGTTGTGCTCACCCCAGTTGGTCTCACCCGCTGTCTTTAGTCCCCGGCATCTTCACTATGGCCACCTGGCAGTGACAGCTTGCGGCGTCACTGTTGGGTGCCCACTGCACATGCGCGAGTTGTGCTGCGCATCATGAATGGTGGATGCAGTCTTCTGGGACCTGTCAGTGTCAGAAGACTGCAGGGGGAGGGAGGAAAACTTCAGTTTCTGAGCGCTTTGGAACAGAAGTAGGAAGCGAGTACCTGTCAAAATGGGGTACCTGCTACCCCCGCTCCTCAAAAGTGCCAATAGTTCAAGAGGAATGGGGAACAAGTGCTTAAAGCGGAACTTCCCCTTTTGGGTGGAGCTCCGCTTAAACTGCAAACAGGAAACAGGAACTTTATTATCAGAGAAAAGATATTGAGCATACCATAGATGCAGCTACAAACTTATAAACACTGCCATCTCACGGAGGGAGGGACCTGACAGAGCCGCGAGGTCAGCGTACAAGCAGGGACCCGGGAAGAGCTCCGGAGTCATGGAGAGTGAGAGGCTCCATGACCGGGGGGATAGCTCGCAACACTCCCCCACTGTGCACGAGGAAAATCTGCACTCGCGGTCGGAATAGAAGTGGCGGACGACGCAACGGAAGTTTACCCGATCCCCCCCCCCCGCCGCATACCCACAGCGACACGGCGGCCGCTCGTATACATCACTATCACCGAGGGGGCACCTTACCTAGTGAGAGGAGGCAGGAGAGACCCCGGTGAATAGACAAGCCAGCGGAAAAAGAAGGTAGGAGTGAGCCAATGATGAGCCTGGATGAGCAGAAGATAAGGTACTCTGGAACTGTGATGTTACTAGGAGGAATGCCTGTAATATGCTAAGCAATTCGTGACAGGTAATAAAAACTGTTTGTCAATCAGTGGATATGATATCGAAATGGGTCCATAGGAGGAGGTAAAAGTGAAATGGTAGGATACGATATATTGCTATGAAGAGTAAACATGTTGGGACTTTTAAACATAAACTGAGTCCTGGAATGTATTTACACGGCACCTACACAGAATCAATATAACCCCCGAAGAACAGCAGGCAGATTACAGATCGGTTACCTGACATCACCTATTAATTGCACCTAATAATATATATGCTGTGCGCAATTGCGTGAAGTAGGGACTGTGGTTTGAAGTGTGGGGATTTCTGATACCAAATCCGATATCGGGAATTAGGGTGGGGTGTGTACCCCCCCCCCCCGCTCTTTTCCTCCTTTTGGTTACTTTTTTTTTTTTTTTTACCGCATTAATTGCCTTAATTCATTGCGAATCTGTGTAACCCGGTGCGCGAAAACTAGCCCTTTCGGGGGGGAAATAAAGGAATGTGGAGCTAGAAGCCCAGAGAAACATATGACATATCCCCTAAGTAAAAATTACTCAGCATCAAGGGGTAATAAAAGCCGATGGCAGAGCTGATAATGGACTAGCAAACCAGCTGAAGGAAAGGAGGCTGCAAGGAAAAATAGCCCCTTCTAATGTTGCCTCCCTTACAGTTTTCATTTTTTTTTTTTCTTTTCTTGTCCCTTTTGCTTTGTCTGTTGCTTTGGGTGGCCTTGTTCCTCCTGCTTTGGTAAAACGGCTTGGATAATATAGAGTAGGGGGATATTGGGCCTGAAGCAGTGCAGTACTGGGCTAATGGGGGAAGGAGGGGAGAAAGGGGGAAAAAGAAGAGAAAACAATACGGCAGCATAAACCACCAGGATTTCGTCTGCCCCTGTATGTCCTCCTCAGACCCCTCACCATAAAACATCAGAAGTAGGGGATACGGAGCAGAGCCCGCAGAGGTTGGAGTCCTACTCGACACTGGGGTTTGTCATCATAGTTGGGTTTCTGGGGGGTCTTGTAAAGCTCCTTTTTTACCTACCCCACTCTATCAGGCAGAGTCTGGACTCTGTAGGAAACACACCGGGAACCACTGAGGGACTATATGTGTGGGAGTACCTCCTACTACCTGTGATCACCAACTCAGCCGGAGCTTTTTTCTCTTAGACCCAGCTTGAGCCTAGCCTTGGAGACACCCCCCCATTTTTTACCTCGAACCCCTTTTTTGTCTTTTCACCACAGTTTAGGAGGGGAAAGACTGACGGAAAGGAACTGGACTACCCCAGATAACTGACTGTACTAAACCCTTTGGGTGAAGTAGGGGCAGAAGGAAAGACCTATCCAACAAAGGGGGGGGGGGGGGTAAAGGAAGCAACAAACTGGGGAAACGAATAAGAAAACCAAAGGAATGTATGATGAGTAAAACTACGAATAAAACAACAAGGGGGAGTGCCCCAAAAACACCGAAGACAACAAGCAGTACGATAAAACAATACATGAATCAGGGAGTAAGCCCACAAGGAATGGAACATCAGCAAGGAAAAGTGGACAGAAAAAGAGAAAATGCCCCAAAAATTGGAGAAGCACCAGATCAGTCCAGAGATGATACAACTGCAGAGAGTGAGTTTGATATAAGCAGGGCAGAAGAGCAAAGAGCATATTCTCAAATGCCAACGAAAGGAGAAATGATGGACATGTTTCTGAAGCTCGAGACTGCAATTAAGGCGGACATAAACGCATTAAGAGGAGATCTGGGCCATCTACTAATGAGAGTCCAAGAGGTGGAAGAAAAATCTGAGAAACAAGCCCAGGATTTAATCAAATTAAAGGAACAACTAAAAATAACTAAACGTAACCAGAGGAAAATCCTTTATAGACTGGAAGATCAGGAGAATAGAAATCGAAGACAGAACTTGAGAGTTAGAGCGGTCCCAGAGAGAAGGGGTGAAGACCTGATAAAAATAATGGAAAAGATATTTAATCCCCTATTGGAGAGATCCCCAGAAGATTTTCCGAAGATAGAAAGGATCCACAGGGTAGGAAGAATGAAAAATACAGCTGAAGAAAGGCCAAGGGACATTGTAGCCAGATTTCGATTCTACGAGGACAGGGCGGAGGTATGGGCCAAGGCAAGACGGGCAGCACCTTTGGTATTCGAAGGAGCGGAGGTACAGCTGTACATGGACCTAGCCCCAGAAACCCTGGCAAGAAGGAGACTCTTGAAACCTCTCTTGGAGCAGATGAGGACACAGAATGTCAAGTATAACTGGGGGTTTCCAGCATGTCTTATAGGGCAGAAAGAAGGAATATCAGCCAGATTAGTGTTTCCAGAGGAATTGGCAGAATTCTGCAATAAGTTGGACCTCCAATTACTAGAACTACCAGGATGGACAGACGAAGAGGATGAATAGAAGGGAGGAGAGAGGAGGAGGGAGGGAGGGGGGGGAGGTACGGAGAGGGCTGAAGTGACTATAGGCCACGGCTTTCCCCCTCTTTGCCTATCATCTTTTGTGCTGTTTCAAGGAAAGGGGAAAGAAAGGGGGTGAACAGGGGAGGGAGGGAGGAGGGTAAGACGAGTGGGGAAATATAAATATAAAGGAAAAGACCGGGATCCAATGCTGGGGTTCGACCGGCATGCCCATACATACCTCCCACTTTTTTCATCTCAGGTGGAGGGGAGTATGGGCATGGGCGGCAAATAGGGAAAACCACCTCACTAGGAAGGAATCGCAGCTGGCCATGGAATACCTGGCCACCTGCGAATTTGAGGTCGTAAGAGGGCCACAGGGAAGGAGGGGAAGGGGGGGAGGGAAGGGGAGGAGAGGGGGGTGGGTATAGGACCACAGGGTAAGGGGGGGGGGGGTGGTATAGGTGGGAGGGGGGGTTTGGGAGAGAGGGAGGGAAGATATGGGGATAGGGGGGAGGGAACCTCATCCACCTCGGTCAGTAAAGCGCCTAGAAGGACTAAGGATAAGTGTATGTACGAGGGTTAACTTAAAAAAAAAAAAAGAGGTATAAATGACTGAAATTCGCTTCCTGACATACAATGTTAGAGGTTTAAATACATTAGCCAAAAGAAATAAGATTCTTAATGAACTCAGGGACTACCGCGCAGATATAGATTTCCTACAAGAAACGCATCTATCGCATGAAGCAAATATAAAAATTTCATCAGCCAACTATCCGACATGGTATTATGGGGACACGATTAACGCAAGAGCAAGAGGAGTAGCAATAGGGATGGCCAAAGGAATAAGGTTCCAATTAGAAGAGAGGCTGACAGATCCGGAGGGAAGGTTCCTGTTTCTAAAAGGAAAATTGGGAGAAACGGAATTCACATTTGCAAATATCTATGCCCCAAATACGAATTCAGCAAAATACCTGATTAAAGTATTGGGAAAACTGATGGCTTTCCAGAGGGGGTATATGATCCTAATGGGAGATCTTAATCTCTGTTTGGAACCGAGTGTGGATAGTACGTCCCGTGTGCAGGGGACAGGGAACGTACAATTAAAAGCACTAAAACAAAAATTACAAAAATGCCAGCTAGTTGACGCTTGGAGGATTCAGTATCAAAAAAGAAAAGATTTTACGTTCTTCTCCCCTGTGCACGGGACATACTCTAGGATAGATTATATCATGGTAGACCACAGATTGGTGGGGGAAGTAGCTGAAACAAAAATTTCCTGACAGACTCCATGGCAGCCAACGTATGGGTTAATCCCGCCTCTCCTACCTCATAGGACCCCACTCCCATAAATCTTTGCTCCCAGCTAGGTACCGTGTTCCTTTTTTGTCCTCCTCCTTAGGACTAAAGAGGTAGTTCTTACCTTAAGGAGTAGTGATCCAGTCCTGGCGTTCCCCTTGCGTTGGCGGTGAAGAGATGGCGGTTTTGGAGTCCAGTTGCCCAGCTATTAGCAGGGTGGACACGGGTGATGTTGTGGTGCCTGAAGAGCTTACTATCCAGTCATTGACTGGCAAGCGGCAATTTGGCCATTCGTCCTCGCTATTAGCAGGAGGCCTTCCATTTGATGCCCGGTCGTGCCCGCCTGTGAACGGCGCTTGGAGGGTCAGGTCGGATCGCTTCGTCATACTGGATGGGTATCGTATGCTTTTATCATATTCCATGGCAGCCGGTGTTTATTCTGTGTGTTTGTTTCCTGTTTGTCCTCAGTATGGCGGCTGGAGCGCATTTGCGTTCCAGTCCGCCGCTGTTCGTCCCTACGGCGCATGCGCACGGCCCTGAGCCAGAGTGAGGCTTGGCTCGCGCATGCGCAGTCCGGGCGGAACGGCGGTGGCCGCGCATGCGCGCGGACGTCGTAAGGCGGCGCACGACGACGCTCGGAGCGCCGTGACGTCATCCAGGGCGGCAGATTCAAATAGCTGTCAGATACAGCTATGCCCTGGCTTCTGAGAGGAATCTGCAAACGCTGTTTTCCTGTTCATATAGCGGTTTCTGTGGAAGGTAGGCTGAACACCCCTTTGTCTTATGCAGCAATATGTTACTTGCCTAGGCTATTGTGGGATGTTTATATATTATGTCTTGCCTGCAGTCTCTGCTGTTTTTGCCATTGCCATGGATGTGTCGTCGCCGCCTAGTGGTCAGCCCTTATGCCGCAGGTAGGACGGAATTTTTTTTCCTCTACCTGTTTTGCAGGGGTTGTCAGGGTTATTGGGGAATTATAAAATATTTTGTTTCCTGTTTTCTTCTCAGCCCTTCTAGGTCCGATCATCATCCAGTAGCACGTGAAGAGAAATCCAGGTCACAACGTGACCAATCAAAGTCAAGATCTTCTTCTAAACATCACACGGACAGATCAAGGTCCGGCTCTAAACATGATTCCCGCCGCCATTCCGGTCGCACGGAGAAAAAAAGCCTGCTGGGGGTGTAGGGCTTATGTCCCGGAGGACAGATCTCTCTGCGAAGCATGCTACTCTAGAGCTGCGAAAGAGAGAGGTGCAGGTGACCAGCAGGTGGAAGCACTGGTCAGGAAGGTTGTGCAAGAATCTCTGAGCAGGACAGAGTCAGCCAACATAACCATTCCCCCTTCAGCACCGGCCTCAACTGCGGATGCAGTCGAACTTGAGGTTCCGGGTCCCTCTCATGACTATCTCTCGTCAAATGGATCCTCAGATGAGGAGGTCGAGGTGGATGAATATGGAGCGGGGTTCGACTTCTCTCAAGTCCCTCATTTGGTCAGGGCAGTTAAAGATGCGCTAAAATGGGAAGACCCAATAGAGATGCCCTCCAAACAAAAGAAGTATTTTAAACATCTGAAAAAAGAGCGCCCGAATTTCCCTTTCCTAAGTGAGCTTGGTGAAATCATATCTGATGAATGGGGGAAGGTTGAAAGAAAGAACTCTTTAATCACCAAAGTGGCAAAAATGTACCCATTCAAGAGCGAGGAGGTGAAATATCTGGATTCAGCCCCCCTCATTGATGCGGCGCTCATGAGATTGGTGAGACATGTCACGCTTCCACTGGAAGATACAGTGTCATTCAGAGATGGTTTGGAAAGGAAGATCGACACTGATCTCAAACGGATATATATTACTGCAGGGATGGCCTGCAAACCGGCCTTAGCTCTTGCGGCTTTGTCGAAAGCCATGGAATCATGGACAGATGACGTAGGTGCAACCCTGGGAAGTATATCCGATGACGTGGTCAGGAATTCCCCAGTGCACGAATTGAGGATGGCATCGGCTTTTCTGGGTGAGGCATCCCTGGACATTATCCGGTTGGTATCGCGTGTCATGCTATCCTCGGTCACAGCTAAACGGGCCCTGTGGTTGCGTCCATGGGTGGCGGATCCGGCCTCCAAACAGGCATGGTGCAAGATTCCCTTTGAGGGTTCCTCCCTCTTCGGGAACAAGCTGGACTCGGCCATCACACGCGCTACCGGGGGTAAGTCAGGTTTCCTACCCCAGGATCGTCGTATCTTGAGCCAGAGAAGAGCTCAACCTAGACATGATCAGGAGCGTGCTAGAGACGCACGTCGTTACAGACCTGGCAGGGAATTCAGGAAAAACTGGCGAAGAAATCAACCTTCAGGACAGAAGTCCACAAAAACCACACCCTCTGGGGGTCGGGATACGACTAAGTCCTTTTGATATGGAGCCTGTCCAGGTGGAGCAGGTAGGAGCACGATTACTCCGTTTCCAGCACGTCTGGGCAGCCTCGGTCCAAGATTTCTGGACAGTCAAAACTATTTCTACAGGTCATACCTGGACTTTCACCAACCCACCTACACACCGCTTTATTCCCACAGTTCTTCCACAGTCAGAAGAAAAGAGAGAAATTCTATTATCCTACACGGACTCTCTGATATCTCAAGGGGCCGTCATTCCGGTGCCAGTAGAAGAAAAATTTCAGGGAATATATTCTCCTCTCTTCATGGTTCTCAAAAAGAACGGGTCATGGAGGCCAGTCATCGACCTAACGTACTTGAACTCCTTCATCCAGAAGGAGAGGTTCAAGATGGAGACCCTCTTGACCATAAGTCAAACGATTCAGCCAGGGGATTGGATGGTCTCAGTAGACCTGAAGGATGCGTATTTTCATGTTCCAATCGCGAAGAATTTTCAGCAATACCTCAGGTTCGCAGTGGAGCAGAGACATCTCCAGTTCACCTGTCTTCCTTTTGGGCTGACAACATCGCCTCGAGTGTTCTCAAAGGTACTACTGGCAGTGGTAGCCCTAATCAGGGTCAAAGGTGTCTGGTTACACCACTACCTGGACGATCTACTCCTGCTCTCGCAGGACAGAGACCAGCTTCGTTTACATCGGGACCAAGTCATCTCGGTCTTGACGGAGTTCGGCTGGTTGTTGAACAGGGAGAAGAGTCAGTTGGATCCGACCCAGTCCCTGATATTCCTAGGGGCGCAGTTCGACACGGTAAAGAGTACCATCTCCTTACCCATGGAGAAGATCCCAGTAATTCAAGACAGGATTCGGCTCGCCCTGACATGTCCTCGCCTCAGGGCTTCATATTGCCTCAGAGTTATCGGCACCATGGTGGCCACAGCTCCCATGGTAAAATGGGCACAGTGGAGGATGCGACCCTTCCAAAAGGGTTTTCTTCAACAATGGATCCCAGAGTCACAAGATCACTTTGTCAGAATGACCCCGTCCATGAGGGAGTGTCTTCCATGGTGGCTTCATCAGGAGAATCTCCTCAAGTGCCACTCTATTGCACCAATCTCCTGGATTGTGGTAACGACGGATGCCAGCAACAGCGGCTGGGGAGCCCTCTGTCTATCAGAAGTAGCCCAGGGGAAATGGGACTTCCCATCTCAAGGGGTGGTGTCAAATGTCTTGGAGCTCCGAGCTGCCTTTCAAGCTCTTCAAGCCTTCCGTCACCTGATTTCAGGAGCTTCGGTTCTGTTGAGGTTGGACAACACGACTGCGGTAGCCTACATCAAGAGACAAGGGGGTACTCGCAGTCTAGATCTACTAGAGGAGGTCAGTCCGATTATGGCTTGGGCCCAGGCGAATTTGTCGAATCTGACGGCTGTTTACCTCCCCGGAGTCCAGAATGTCCAGGCGGACTTCCTCTCAAGAGTAGCATTGGACAACAACGAGTGGTCCCTCCATATAGAAGTGTTCAATTGGATTCTGTCTCTAGGAGTAACACCAGAAGTGGACCTCTTTGCATCACCCTGCAATGCGAAACTCGAGAAGTATTACACGAGGAATCGTTGTCCCCAAGCTTATGGGATAGATGCGTTGACGGACCAGTGAAGGTTTCTCAAGGCGTATGCCTTTCCCCCAGTACCGGTCATTCTCCGTTTTCTGTCAAGACTCCGCTGGGAAGAAGCCGAAATAATAGCGGTAATTCCATATTGGCCCAACAGGCCATGGTTTCCTCTCCTGACGCAGCTCAGTTGTCGGGACCCAGTCCCTCTTCCTCCCAGGCCAGATCTCCTGCTACAGGGAGCATCGCTTCACCCATGTCCATCCCATCTCCACCTGATGGTCTGGTGGTTGAAAGGGAAAGGTTGACAGCCTTAGGGTGTCCTAACACAGCAATTGAAACCTTGATGAGTGCCAGGAGAGAGGGTACTAACAGAGTGTACCAAAGAATCTGGGCAAGATTCGTGAGTTTCATCCCTACTGTTGGAGGTTCATTTAAAGACCCGAAAATATCGGACATTCTGGGTTTCCTGCAGACAGGCCTGGAGTTGCCCTTGGCCGTTAGCTCTCTTAGAGTTCAGGTCTCTGCGATTTCTGCATTCACAGGCGTTGCTTGGGCAAAACATCCTCTCGTCAGGCAATTCTTTAAAGGTGCAACAAGACTTAGACCTCAAAGGAGGCCAAGATTCTCCAAGTGGGATCTTCCCCTCGTTTTGGACTTCTTTTCAGGAGAGGATTTTCGACAAATGGATCAATTGTCCATCAAAGATCTTTTTCTCAAGACAGTGTTCCTGGTGGCCATAACATCTGCCAAAAGGGTATCTGAGATCAGCTCTCTGGGTTTCAAAGAACCGTTTATCACCTTTTTTCCGGATAGGGTGGTCTTGATCCCTATGTTGGGATCAAATCCCAAAGTGACGTCCGTCTTTCATGAGAATCAAGAAATAGTTCTCCCAACATTCCATTCATCTGACGATTCTAGTATCCATCCTCTAGATGTCGGAGAAATCCTAAGAGTCTATCTGGAAGCAACGGCTCCCTTCCGGAAATCGGATTACCTCTTCATTTACTTTCAAGGGAAGAATAGAGGATTACGTGCTTCCTCCAGATCCATATCAGCCTGGATTGTCCAGGCTATTCAAAGGGCGTATAGGGCTAAGGGTATGGTCCCTCCAGAGGCGGTGACAGCACACTCGACTAGAAGTGTTTCGACGTCTTGGGCAGCTTCCCGTCATGTGTCTGCGGAAGTGATTTGCAAAGCAGCATCATGGTCATCGATACATACATTTATGACACACTATTGTGTTGAGCCGGCGGCTCTTTCTTCAGTTAATTTTGGTTTGAATGTCTTATCTGTTGACAATGCCAATTAAATTTTTTTTTCTAAAACCAGCAATTTGTCCCACCCGGAAGTGTATGGCTAGTTATTTCCCATACGTTGGCTGCCATGGAGTCTGTCAGGAAAATGGAAAATTTATATCAAATACTTACCGTAATTTTCCTTTCCTGATGGACTCCATGGCAGCCGGAGTTCCCTCCCATTGCTGGAGTAGGCTAAGTTATGGAACACGGTACCTAGCTGGGAGCAAAGTTTTATGGGAGTGGGGTCCTATGAGGTAGGAGAGGCGGGATTAACCCATACGTTGGCTGCCATGGAGTCCATCAGGAAAGGAAAATTACGGATAAGTATTTGATATAAATTTTCCACTTGCCGACCGCCCCATGTAGATATACGTCGGCAGAATGGCACGTACAGGCAGAACCACGTACCTGTACGTGCCATTCTTCAGGCGGTTGGGGGGTCCGATCGGACCCCCCTCCGCCGGCGGGGACGGTCGGCATCGCTTCAGGAGCGATCCGGGACGAGGGGACGGCCAGTGGTTTCTGGCCACCCCCTCGCGATCGCTCCTGGCGAATGAAAAGCTTCCCCTTCCTGTCTATTGTATAGACAGGAAGGCGGAAGTGATGTCACGCTCGGTGCGCCGGTCTATGTGACCGGAACGCCGAGCAGAGAAGATGTAAAGGTTAGTGCACAAACAGTACACTGACACCAGTACACATAGGCACACAATCCACCCCCCTGTCACCCCCAGATCACCCCCAGATCACCCCCTCCCCCCCCAGTCACAGTGTCACTAATTGCAGTGATCATTTATTTACTGATCACTGCATTTAGTGTCAGTGTGACTGTAATAACTGTCAGGGCAGTTAGTTTTAGGTCCTAGGTAGCCCCCTACCCCCCCCCGAAGAAAGGTTTAACCCCCTGATTGCCCCTAGTTAACCCCTTCACCCCCTTTTGCCAGTGTCACTAAGCGATCGTTTTTCTGATCGCTGCATTGTGTCGCTAGGTAACCATTTTTTTTTTATTTTAACCGCCATGTTTTATATAGGTTCATAAATAGTTTTATAGGTCAGGTACCCCCATATTACAACCTAAATAAAGGTTTTAACCCCCTGATTGCCCCTAGAGTTAACCCTTTCACCAGTAATCACCGTATAACTGTCACTGGTGACGCTGGTTAGCCAGTTAGTTATTTCGTTATTTAGGTTCCCCGTCAGGTTTTTATATAGCGTCAGGTACCCCCATATATTACCTAATAAAGGTTTAACCCCCTGATTGCCCCTAGTTAACCCTTTCACCCCCTTTTGCCAGTGTCACTAAGCGATCGTTTTTCTGATCGCTGCATTAGTGTCGCTAGGTAACCAGTTTTTTTTTAGGTTAACCGCCATGTTTATATAGGTTCATAAATAGGTTTATAGGTCAGGTACCCCCATATTACAACCTAAATAAAGGTTTTAACCCCCTGATTGCCCCTAGAGTTAACCCTTTCACCAGTGATCACCGTATAAAATGTCACTGGTGACGCTGGTTAGCCAGTTAGTTATTTCGTTATTTAGGTTCCCCGTCAGGTTTTTATATAGCGTCAGGTACCCCCATATATTACCTAATAAAGGTTTAACCCCCTGATTGCCCCTAGTTAACCCTTTCACCCCCTTTTGCCAGTGTCACTAAGCGATCGTTTTTCTGATCGCTGCATTAGTGTCGCTAGGTAACCAGTTTTTTTTTTGTATTACTGTTACGGGTGACGCTGGTTAGTTAGCTTGTTTTTTATACTGTCAGGGCACCCGCCATTTATTACCCAATAACGGTTTAACCCCCTGATCGCCCGGCGGGTGATATCAATTAGGTTTTAGGGTCAAATAAGGTCTGCGTCGCCCCAGGTTAGTGCCAGTACCGCAAACACCCACGCGCAAAGCATACACCTCCCTTAGTGGTATAGTATCTGAACAGATCAATATCTGATCTGATCAGATCTATACTAGCGTCCCAGCAGTTTAGGGTTCCAAAAAAACGCATTGTTAGCGGGATCAGCCCAGATACCTGCTAGCACCTGCGTTTTCCCCCTCCGCCCAGCCCAGCCCAGCCCACCCAAGTGCAGTATCGATCGATCACTGTCACTTACAAAACACTAAGCACACATAACTGCAGCGTTCGCAGAGTCAGGCCTGATCCCTGCGATCGCTAACATTTTTTTTGTGGTAGGGTTTTGATTCAGTCGCTAACAGTCAGGAGCTTTTTTACCTGTGAATCTCAAAAAAATAAAAAAAACAAAAATAGTTGTCGTTTTATTGTTCTCTCTCTCTCTCTATTGTTGCTCTTTTTTTACTCCATTCTATTCTGCAATGTTTTATTATGTTTTATCATGTTTTATCATGCTTGCTTTTCAGGTATGTAATTTTGTTTACTGTGTTTTAGTGTTAAGCATTTTTTTGTTTTCAGGTGCGCCATTCAGTTGCAGCGCGGATTTATTTATCTTGACAGCAACAGCGTTTGCTCCCACGATACATAAAGCCGCGACTCCAACGCTGTAGGAGGTGATTTCACCACCACAGTTAAAAAAAAGAGCATATGTGCCGAAGCATGGGGGCAGCAGGGGGGGCGGAGGAGCGATTGGCTCCTAATGCCACGTACATACGGTCGAAATTCCGACCGTGTGTACACGGCATAACTTTTGCGGGAGGATGCCCCCATGCATCGGCATATATAAATGGTGCATGTATGCCCATCATTAGAAGTGGGTGGATGAAGGGAGGTATTCTAATGGTGGGCATACCCACCAATCAATCTCTTTTTTTCGTTCAGCCAAGAGGCTGCATGAAAAAAAAAAAGATTACAATATATGTCCAGTATGTTGCTGGACTTTGAATGGTTATACCAGAATGATGCCTGCAGGTTTAGGTATCATCTTGGTATCATTCTTTTCAGCCAGTGATCGGCTTTCATGTAAAAGCAATTCTAGCGGGTAATTAGCCTCTAGACTGCTTTTACAAGCAGTGGGAGGGAATGTCCCCCCTCCCGGATATAAACCGCGCCATTGGGAAATTGGGAAAGCATTTTATCACACCAATCTTGGTGTGGTCAGATGCTTTGAGGGCAGAGGAAAGATCTAGGGTCTAATAGACCCCAATTTTTTCAAAAAAAGAGTACCTGTCACTGCCTATTGCTATCATAGGGGATATTTACATTCCCTGAGATAACAATAAAAATCATAACAAAGAAAAAAAATGGAAGGAACAGTTTAAAAATAGAATAAAAAAGCTAAATAAATAAAAAAAAAAAACTAAAAAAAAAAAAAAAAAAAGCACCCCTGCCCCCCCTTCTCTTGCGCAAAGGCGTACACAAGCGTTGGTCTGGCGTCATATGTAAACAGCAATTGCAGCATGCATGTGAGGTATCACCGCGAAGGTCAGATCGAGGGCAGTAATTTTAGCAGTAGACCTCCTCCGTGAATCTAATGTGGTATCATGTAAAGGCTTTTAAAGGCTTTTAAAAATGTATGTAGTTTGTCGCCACTGCGTGTTTGTGCGCAATTTTAAAGCATGTCGTGTTTGGTATCCATGTACTCGGCCTAAGATCATATTTTTTATTTCATCAAAAATTTGAGCAATATAGTGTGTTTTAGTGCATTAAAATAAAAAAAAGTGTATTTTTTCCACAAAAAATGCGTTTGAAAAATCGCTGCGCAAATACTGTGTGGAAAAAAAAAATGCAACACCCACCATTTTAATCTGTAGGGCCTTTGCTTTAACAATATATATAGTGTTTGGGGGTTCAACGTAATTTTCTTGCAAAAAAAAAATATGTTTTCATGTAAACAAAAAGTGTCAGAAAGGGCTTTGTCTTCAAGTGGTTAGAAGAGTGGGTGACGTGTGACATAGGCTTCTAAATGTTGTGCATAAAATGCCAGGACAGTTCAAACCCCCCCCAAATGACCCCATTTTGGAAAGTAGACACCCCAAGCTATTTGCTGAGAGCAATGTTGAGCCCATTAAATATTTTTTTTTTTTGTCCCAACAGATTGAATAATGAAAAAAAAAAAAAAATATATATATTTTTTTTACAAAAAGTTGTCACTAAATGATATATTGCTCAAACATGTCATGGGCATATGTGGAAATACACCCCAAAATACATTCTGTTGCTTCTCCTGAGTACGGGGATACCACATGTGTGGGACTTTTTGGGAGCCTAGCTGCGTACGGAACCCCAAAAACCAAGCACCGCCTTCAGGCTTTCTAAGGGAGTAATTTTTTTATTTCACTTCTCACTGCCAATCACAGTTTCGGAGGCCATGGAATGCCCAGATGGCATAAAACCCCCCAAAATGACCCCATTTTGGAAAGTAGACACCCCAAGCTATTTGCTGAGAGGTATTGTGAGTATTTTGCAGATGTCGCTTTTTGTCACAAAGTTTTGAAAATTGAAAAAAAAAAAAAAAAATTTTTTTTCTTTACTTTCTTCATTTTCAAAAACAAATGAGAGCTGTAAAATACTCACCATGCCTCTCAACAAATAGCTTGGGGTGTCTACTTTCCAAAATGGGGTCATTTGGGGGGGTTTTGTGCTATTTTGGCATTTTATGGCCTTCGAAACTGTGATAGGTAGTGAGGAGTGAAATCAAAAATTTGCACCCTTAGAAATCCTGAAGGCGGTGCTTGGGTTTCGGGGCCCCGTACGCGGCTAGGCTCCCAAAAAGTCCCACACATGTGGTATCCCCATACTCAGGAGAAGCAGCAAAATGTATTTTGGGGTGCAATTCCACATATAACTATGGCATGTGTGAGCAATATATCATTTAGTGACAACTTTTTGAAGAAAAAAAAAAATTATTTTTTATTTTTGTCTTTATTCAATCACTTGGGACTAAAAAAAAAAATATTCAATGGGCTCAACATGCCTCTCAGCAAATAGCTTGGGGTGTCTACTTTCCAAAATGGGGTCATTTGGGGGGGTTTTGTACTTCTCTGCCATTTTAGCACCTCAAGAAATGAAATAGGCAGTCATAAATTAAAAGCGGTGTAAATTCCAGAAAATGTACTCTAGTTTGTAGACGCTATAACTTTTGCGCAAACCAATCAATATACGCTTATTGGCATTTTTTTTACTAAAGACATGTGGCTGAATACATTTTGGCCCAAATGTTTGACTAAAATTGAGTTTATTAGATTTTTCTTATAACAAAAAGTAGAAAATCTCTTTTTTTTTCAAAATTTTCGCTCTTTTTCCGTTTATATCGCAAAAAATAAAAATCACAGAGGCAATCAAATACCATCAAAAGAAAGCTCTATTTGTGGGAAGAAAAGGACGCAAATTTCGTTTCGTTACAAAATTGCATGACCGCACAATTACCAGTTAAAGTAGTGCAGTGCGAAATTGAAAAAAGACCTCTGGTCCTTAAGCTGACAATTGGCCGGGGCTGAAGTGGTTAAGAGACACGGTGCCAGGTAAAAGCCCGGGCCCGGACGGGAGATCCTGGTTCCAAGACTGTGCCAGTACCTTAATGGCCTGGGAGTGGAATATGGATTGAGTAGGGACGCGGCGACCGCCTCAATTACGGTCATACCAAAAGAGGGAAAGGATATAAATCTGACTAAAAGAGCAAAACAAGAGATACATAAAGAGTTCCATTTCCCCTGGCGAAAAATAATCAAATACCTAGGCATAAAATTAACTAATTCCCTGGAAAAGATCTATAAAATTAATTATATACCACTCCTAGATGAAATTAAACAAGAAGGCAAAAGATTTCTGAACAAGCCAATATCCTGGATCGGACGCATAAATACTCCAAAGATGGTTATCCTCCCAAAAATAACCTACAAATTTCAGATGATACCTATTGCACTATCACAAACATACCTCAGAAAACTCAAAACTATAGTGATGAACTTTATATGGAAAAATAAAAAGCCAAGAGTGTCCTTTCTAATATTAAAACAGGAAAAAAAAAAGAGGAGGCTTAGGAATACCTGACATTCAAAATTATTATAACGCTGTAGTATTATCCAGAGTAGTGGAATGGGTAAGGGACAACAAGGAAAAAAGGTGGGTGAGGATGGAGAATATATTGTGTAATGCACGTTTGAAAGATATAATATGGAATCCCCCAAAATTTTGAGGTATAGGAGTAAACACTCATGCACTGACACAAAACACTTTAAGAATATGGGATAAAGTTTATAAAAGTTTAAATGGAGATTTCAACTCACCTTTAATAGCGTTAAAAAATAACAAGTTGTTTGCACCGGGGGGGGGGGGGGGAATTGGAGGTAATTGGATTAAAAATGATAGGGCACAATTAAGGGACAGAATGGAAAATGGAAAATTACGAACACTACAAGTTTAGAACACAAGAAAGAGTTAATGGTGATAAATGAATGGCGGTATCAGCAGCTAGGTCAGTTTGTAAAGAATTTACCACAACCAATCAGGTCAGAAGAGGACCTGTCTCAGCTGGAGCGGGCATGCACAGCAGAAAATACAAGAAATACAATCTCAAAAATGTATAAACTACTTATGACGATGGACGAGCTGGGGATCCCGCCATTCATTAGCAAATGGCAAAGGGAATTAGGAGCACAGAAAAGCACTTTGAAAATAGGAAAAATAATGAAATTGGCACATAATTCAGCAGTGGATATGAAGACAGCAGAGTTAAATTATAAATGTTTAACAGGTTGGTACGCGACCCCAGACAAAGTAAACAGATATCAAACGGGAAAATCCCCTGAATGCTGGAGAGGATGCAGGGAGGTCGGAACCATGGCCCATATTTGGTGGCAATGTCCGAAAATTAAAAAGTTTTGGGTAAAGATAATAGATCTAATAAGAGAAATTACTCAAAAGAAATTGGAGTACGACCCGTGGGTGATCCTGTTCCATGGAACAGACGAAGGGATAGCGAAATACAGGGAATCAATTATACCACGTATCCTAAACGCAGCAAAGCGACTTATACCAAAGAATTGGCAAGGACTAGATAGCCCACAAATTTGGGACTGGATAAACGCAGTAGAAGAAACCTATAGGATGGAAAGTCTGAGAGACGAGGTAGAGGATAAAGATACAGGGTGGAAAGGAAAATGGGAGTGTTGGAGAACCTTCAAAAAATCATGGAGTTACACGCAAGAATTGAGGTTGTAGAATCTGTAAGTTAACAGACCGAGTACGAGCAACGGAAAACTATATAAGGTGGAGGAAGAGTATATCGAGGGGCATAGAGGACCGAGGTGGGTGAGGTTGGGGAGGGAGAGAGGGGAGGGGGGGTAAGGGGGAGAGGGGGGAAGGGGAGAATACTGTTTCAATCAATAAAATGTTTAAAGCTTGTAAAGAAAGGGGGGGGGATAAAAAAAAAAACACTGCCATCTACTGGCTGATGTAGTTTTTGCACAAACTACATGAACAATGTATTCCAACAATCTTTTATCTCCAAAAACAGGCCAGCTAATGATGGCAAATCTACCTATCCATGAAGATAATGATGTATGACCCTCCAACCAACCAGCATAAGGTTGCACATAATAATGAGGCAGAGATGTTCGAACAGACACTGTCACATCGTCCATTCGGGATGATTATACAGCTTCCCCTGATAGACCACTGACCCAAGCAAGGTATACTCATCCATCCAAACTCCTGTGCCATTCCCACAATTTGTCAGACCCCCACACTCCATTGCCTTAAAAAAGCAGGACATTCAGATATGTGGGGGGGGGGGGTGAGTATATAACCTTTGTGACAATGCTGGGGTGCAATCAGCTATTAATGTAGCCTGAACACTGTCAAGTGGGGGGGGGTGATATCATCCACCCAGGTAAACTTTAAAATCAGAGCTCAGGGTCTGTTTAAGCCTCCCAAAAGCCTACAGTATACAGTTACTGAGAAATATCAGGGAAATATATAAAAGGGGAGCTGTGAAGTTCCTTGTCTGTACACCATGGAAAAAAGAATGCCATTAAAGTATAAAAAATTAAGTGAGGAATATTACATAGAAACAGCATTTTTTTTTTGTGTTCCTGAAAGTTGTCCCTGTGGCAAATGCTGATTGCATAAAGTAAGTGTTGCATATGGTAGCTGTCAGCATGAGCTGTCAGCTTGTACCTTTCCAGCAGCTGTGTGCCCCTCCAGCGCCACCTGGAGCTCATCTCCAATCTCTCCACTACCATCTTCACAAATCATCAGTAACACGCAGAGCGTTACCCAAAAGTTACTCTTTATAGTTTTCAAAACAATGGTGAATGCAGCAACAAAAGATAGACTGGGTCTCTCAAAGTCATGTAAACAAGTTAATATATTACATTTAGAAATTCCTCTTGCTAATTAATATGACATGTAAGCCAATGAACGACAGTAATATATTTAATAATATAATAATTGATTTTTGACAATTTGTTCATTTTTCTTTACTGCATAAAAAAAAGACTTCTTACTTCAATGGTAATATTCTGATTTCCCATTTATTTGTGCCATGTCTGAATACTCTCATATAAAATGCCTTTATACTATATTTGTTTATGTAGAATATTAATAAAGTTGTTCAAGAAAATCATATTGACTTTGTCGTTACTTACTGGGCTACAGACACTAACAGACAATCATTTTGTGTATTGCTGACAGTAAATAACGGT
Source organism: Lithobates sylvaticus (assembly GCA_028564925.1). NCBI lineage: Eukaryota > Metazoa > Chordata > Amphibia > Anura > Ranidae > Lithobates > Lithobates sylvaticus. The sequence continues at coordinate 84,764,537 of CM053028.1, forward strand.
GCAATGGGAACAAAAACATAAATTATTTACAACTAACTTTTTATTTAATGCTATATTGCTCTGTTCTGTAGAATTATTTTATTCTTACAAAGAATCAACAGAATTTGAGAGATTGGGTTTGTTTTACTAAAGGCAAATGGCTGTTCACTTTGCAAGGGAAGTTGCGCTTTCCAAGGGAATTTTCCCCAGAACTTAGTGAATGTGTGTTAGTAGAGACCTGATTTGCCATGGTCATGCTGGCTCAGGGCACTTGCTATTGTCCCCAACAGAAATAGATGGGGTATCAGACACCTTGGTTAAGTAGAAACTCTGCCATCTTGGCTGCTCATGTACTCCTGGCCTGAGGACCACCTTGTAAAATAAATGATTGTCCACATGATTTCAACGTTTTACTGTAAACATGAACAGGGTGAACAGTTCCCTTTCAAAAAAGCTGTACATAGCCTCCTTCTTTTCATTGATTAACTGCAACAGTACATAGTTAGTCTTAGCAAAGGAGTTCCAACCAGCTCTTCCTCTGTTATTGGTCCTCAAAGTAAACTCTTCCTCCTTCTCTGTCCCGGACCAGCCCCAAAGCAAGGTGCAAGTTTCAACACTCATCTGCAACCTACATAATGGGTCTCTGCAGGTTACCACTCATCATCCTCTGAGCTCCAACCCACACAGCCCCTGATTTATAAGAGAAAAGACAGCCTAACCCACTTGATACACCTAGGGAAGGGCCTTCCCTTAAAGGAGTACTAACACCTGGTTACATGTGATGAACTTTCATTTTCCAAAGAATATCCATTCATGTGCTAATAGTCCATTGTCACCCAAGGCTCCAGCCTCCTGCTGAGCTCAAACTCCAAATAATATCTTACTATTTCTGATATCATTTTTGGAATAAGTGACTCACACCATTTTTGTATCTTTACCTACTGCTCTACTTACCTTGCCTATCCAATTACGTTAAGAAAAGGGTAAGTACAATTTTGGAAGAGTTCTGTCTGGATATCTTGCACCTATCATTAAAGTAAACCTGAGCTGTAACAGGACAAAAATCTGTAATGGCAATATATTTTTCTTCTAGAAAATTACTGTTTTTTTTCGCGTCCCAATGCTACAGATTTTTCTGTAGACTCTTTGCAGCAACTTCCTGTATACATGCATGCACTCCAACGCTGACTGCTTTTTTTTTAAATCCAGTAATCTTTATTGCAAAATTTTTCTTACATCAATACACCAAACACATTTCACATTCATATTATCCAGATACAGCAAAAATACACATTACATTTAATAACCCCACAGACAAAACAAAACAAACAAAAGAAAAACCCTATCAAATCAAATACCCCCCCCCCCCCATCTCCCTCTCCCTCCTCCTCTCCTCCCCCCTGACCTCTCTTTCTAAAGGGGTCCAAACCCCCCATTCCCCATCTCAATCCAGCCGAATGATGCCCCCCCCTCCACTTTAAGGCTTTTCACATTTCAGGGCCCAAGACCTCCAACCAACCTTTCCAAATAGCCTCAAATTTCCCTTGACAACTTCCATGTAAAAAAGTAAATTTCGCTTTTAATATAGTTTCTTTTGCGTTCTTCTTTCCTCCACTGTCGGTGGATAAGTGGAAATCCATTTCTGTGCTATTAATTTCATGCCTGGAACAAACTTCTCACTATTGTATCAGATATTTTTCGAAAAGCTAGATTCTTCCATTATATTTAATAGACACATTCCAGGATCCACTGACAGTAATTTGAAGCACCTCATTCATAGACTTAATTATGCCCTGCCAATATCGGTGGCGTTTGGGGCATCTCCACAACATATGTATTAAATTTGCCAGGGTAGCTCCACAACGCAGACATAGGGGGGAATCTCTATGCTTCCACTTAAACAATTTCTCTGGGGTATAATACGATCTATGTAAAATAAACAATTGCATTAATTTTTGTGTGGCAGATGACGATACCTTTGGGATTGCGGACAAAGCCATTACCCACTGACCATCGGACAATGGTCCCAGGTCTTTTTCCCAATGGACCCTAGAAGGAATATCTATGGATTTTTTAAACTTGTTATGCATTATCTCATAAGGTAATGAGATAAGGCCCTGCTTTTGACCTCTATCCCTCAACAATTAAATTATTTTAGAGTTATTGAGTTTAAATTCAAAAGTCCAAGCCTGGGTCTGTAAGGCATATCTAAGCTGCAGATATTGGAAAAACCTCTGTCTTGGAATCCCAAATTCCTTAGATATTTTAGAAAATGAATTAAAACTATAATTTTCAAACAGTTGCTCCATATATCTCAATCCCTTCATTTGCCATTGCTCAAACCCTTCCAACTTCTGCAGCGTTTCACAGTTTACATTATTCCAGATTGGGGTATAAGAAGTATAACCCGTGATATAAGTAATATTTTTCATTTCATACCAGACCTTAGAAAAAAGTTTACCTGTCATTAACTTTTTAACCATTTGTAGGGTTTTTGCCTCTAGTAAGGAGATCAATGTATCTCCCTTATATAGCGGCAATAATAATCCCTGTATAGAATCACACTCCACAATTTCCATCCACCCATGTAATTGCTGTATTTGTGTGGCCAAAAAGTAATTTTTAGGTTGTGGAATAGCAAGTCCCCCTTCATCTTTAGCTAACATTAAATTAGTTAATTTTAGGCGTGACTGTTTTTTCATCCATATAAGCTCACGGAAAAGAGATTCTACTTTACTAAACCAGAACATTGTTATCCAAATAGGCAGTTATGAAAAATATACAATAGCTGTGGGACCCAAATCATTTTTAAAAGATCACTGTAAGTGGTAATTTACACCAACTCCGACATTTGTCCCTGAACCTGAGCAATAATGGTTTGAGATTCAAATCAATATAGTCCCCTGCATTTCATGTTACCTCGATCCCAAGATTGTATTTGTGTGGTGCCAATTGGTAAAGAGATATTCACATCGTGCAGCGGCATCAATATTGATTTCTCCCAATTAATACGAAACCCTGAAAACTGTCCAAATGCAGAAACAAGTGTCATAAGTTCTTCTAGGGAAGTGGTTCTCAACTCCTGTCCTCAGGACCCACTAACAGGCCAGGTTTGCAAGAAGTTTGCTGAAATACATCACAGGTGATATCATTTGCTGCTCAGTGATTGCAGTATTCTAGTCTGCAACTCCCCAGAGTAATAATTAAAATCTGACCTGTTGGTGGGTCCTGAGGACTGGAGCTGAGAACCACTGCCCTAGGGAGTCCATGGTATTTCCCCAAAAAATAAGGGCATCATCCGCATATAAAGCTATTTTTTCCTCCCTTCCCGAGCGTCAAAACCCTACTTGCCCCTCCGACTGTCTGATGGTTATAACAGCAGAAAATGAGCTATGAAAATTATTTTGGATTTCCATTAAAAGGTTATGGATATTCTACTGACTGGGTTAAGATTTTAAAGCTATCGTTGAGAAACACTGATCCGCAGACCAATAGGGGAGAGAATTCTGTGACTCATACAATCTTCCCCTATTCAGAGATTGTATTAAATGCAGTTTAAGCAATTAAATAACTTTTTTCAGTAGTTGAGAGGGGAGGAAGGGACGGATTCCCATGGGACCATCTTCACTGCAGTTCAGCCCAAAGACCAAGCAATTAACCATCGCAGCACGACAAGTTCTGTCATAGGAAGAGGATAGGGCATCCCTACGCAGAAGATTTCTACACGATACAGCTGCCTGCATAACATGGGATATACTTCAAAATTTGGGTCACTAGCTAAAAAAAATATTCCCTTTAGCTTTAAACTTCAGCTTTTAAATTAATGGCAGTGTTGTCACAGTTAACACTGCCAGGAGCCACAGAGAAATGCCATCAGGGGCCCCATGATCTAGGAGATTTTAGGAGATATTCAGAGTGCATGCAGCTGATGACGTCATCGACGCATGTGTTCTGAACGTCTGACTTACCGTGCCAGGACCTTCAGAGCCTGTGATGTAAATGGGACTTTCTTTGCGGCTCCGGACACTCACAGCGCCGGAGCCCACAAACCCAGAAGAAATACCGGGGAAGATGTCAGCTGTGTCAGCAGTGTGCGGGCACTACTGGAGGGCTTTGTTCTAAAGTAAGTATTTCATAATGAGCTAGTAGGCATTGCATACTAATGCCGCGTACACATGACCGGACTTTTCGACCGAACTGGTCCGACAGAACGAATCCGTCGGACAATTTAACCATGTGTGGGCTTCATCGGACCTTCAGCTGACCTTTTCTGTCAAAAATCAGACGGACTTTAGATTTAGAACATGTTTCAAATCTTTCCGACGGACTCGAGTTCGGTCGAAAAATCTGTTCGTCTGTATGCTAGTCCGACGGACGAAAACCGACGCTAGGGCAGCTATTGGCTACTGGCTATGAACTTCCTTATTCTAGTCCGGTCGTACATCATCACGGTCAAATCCATCGGACTTTGGTGTGATTGTGTGTAGACAAGTCCGATTCAACGAAAGTCCATCGAAAAGTCAGACGGAATTCAGTCCGTTGAAAAGTCTGGTCGCGTGTACACGGCATAACTCATTATGCTTTTGGCTTACAGGTTTTTTGTTTATTTTTTTCTATCTCTTTAGTAGATATGATTTGAGAAGTAGTTAAGTTATTACTTTTTCAGGACTTCAGCACTATTTCACTTCCATAGACTATAATGTAAATTGTGCTGCAAATCATACCTGTGTCTATATCAGCACCACTTGAGCCTGAAAGTTAAGTTAAATATTAACCCTTTGCTAGTTAAACTTTTATTCATAACGTCACTGTTCCTCAATGTGCCATGGACAGCCCCTCTCACTGAAGTCTTATCAAATTGTTACAAATCTTGCAGAAGTAGTGCCCAATGTGACCGCAGGCTTACAGGCAGAAAAATAAATAAATCAAACACCTGTAAAAGAGGCGTTTAAACCATGTGTGCATAAGGCCTTAAAAGTCTGTGCTTTTGTCATGTGCTATACTGTATTGTAATGTGACCCAAACAAATATTACAATTGCTCTGCACTATGCCGTCTCTATTTTAATAGCATAGTGCGCGCTGTTCACTAGTTCATTATCTTTTTATTGGACAACTGCAGTGTTTGTAACTGATCTTAAGAATCTGATTCTATATAAATTAGATTTATAAAATTAAAAAAGTGTTTCAGTAATATAAATTCCTTTTTGAGAGGGGGAGAGCTGAGCTGGGACTATTATAGTTGTGGGAAATGATAGTTATTAGAGGTAGGCGTTCGTATTAGGAAAGTAGAGATTAGCTGAAAGAGAAGTGGATTAGATATGTATGCTAATATGGTAGAGTTTGAGTAGATGTCATTAATAAATATAATGAGAGGGTGGTGATCCCACCTAAGGGATTTGCTTATGTGCTCTATAGATTTCTGTAATACACGCAAAGCTCAATGGGCTTTTTAATGTTCTCAGTTCCCAACTACCGATTACGTTAAGTGAATTCGGTGCTTACTCAGATCATACAAATCTCCCATGACTATCATAGTCCTAAGCCCAAGCTAACTTTAGGAGCTGCAATCTTAAATGTGAAGATTTGGGCTTTTCTGGCAACCAGTGCTTAAAAAAGAGCACACATAGTAAGATTTTTTTTTTCTGGCGTATTAGTTAAATTTAGGGTTATGTCTGCTTTAAGATCATTTTCTTGGCTTATTTCTTTGTTTGACATGCACACAGTGAGGATCATTCACTAAGGATAATAAAAACAGGGATAAACCACTTGGGTACCGTTGTATCATAGGCCCCCTGGTGTAAGTGGATGGCCACTTATAAAGAGAATACAATCATTAACATATCTAGCTAATTAAACATGGTTGTTCAATGCATACAGGATGGTCCCTATTTGCTGTGCATGTTGAACACCCAAATAATGTGACTTTTACAAAGCCAGCTGTTCCTACATTGTTCACAGACACCACAGAATGAGCGCACTAAAAACAACAAATTCAAAAATCTAAAAGGCATGTTAAAAAAAAAAAAAGAAAAAATTAAAATAATAACTTGTATGCTATACTGTACAATGATTGACTTTGAAACATGCTTTGGATGGATCCTGCCTTTTTGTGAGGTCCCAGCAGGAAACTTACATGGCTAGAACAGAATGGAAAAGAGAACAGTTTTACTTCATTCCCTGACATGCAGCCAATCTGTGGCAGGGACATGATCAGGGGAGGCAAGTGAGGCAGAGCCTCGCCTGCCATGAACATAAAAAAAAACATTAACTTTGAGAGTCTTAGCTCAGCAACCTGGGGTCACAGAGACAAATGTGGGGATTATGAAGCTAAAGTCCTACCCCACCACTGGTCAAAATGTGGGGCTCCAATCATTTATGGTTTTCGGAGATACGGGGCTCCTTGTGCAGCCTGTCAGAAGCTACATACAGAGCAGTCAATTTAAATACAAGCTGGCACACTCTGCAGCAGACTGAGAGGATGAGCTCACAGTGCCTCTCCTCACTTCTTGTCAGAGGCACTGAGCTCAATGGACAGCTTGGAGTCTTGGACCAATAGTAAAGTACCATTGGCCCAAGCTATCCAATAAAAATGCTGCAGCCCTCTAAACTACAAGGAAAACAACAGGGGTTTATGGGTATAAGATTTCCCCACAATGCCATGTTTTTTCTCACACAGTTAAGAGGGAGAATGAGAATCTGCTGCTGCAGAAAAGGTACAAGCTAAATCATATACTATTATGCTATGTGTTATAAGATAGTAATTTATTATTTATCTATTTACTGTGAAATTATAGGTTTGAAGTTATAACTTCAAACTTCAGTAATTTGTTCGTTAAGCCACCTGCTTGAGTACAGTTTTTGGAAAATATAGTAAATTATCTTAAAAATAATATAATAATTATTTGTATAATACTTATGGTAATTAACCCCTTGCCACCCAGGCCAATTCTGACACTTCTCTCCTACATGTATAAATCATATTTTTTTTGCTAGAAAAAATTACTCAGAAACCCCAAACATTATATATATTGTTTTAGCAGACACCCTAGGGAATAAAATGGTGGTTATTGCAACTTTTTATGTTACACGGTATTTGCGCAGCAATTTTTCAAACTATTTTTTGAAAGAATAAAAAAAACCCCACTAAAGTTAGCCCAATTTTTGTTGTATACTATGAAAGATGATTTTACCGAGTAAATAGATACCTAACATGTCATGCTTTTAAATTGCGCACACTTGTGGAATGGCGCCAAACTTCAGTACATAAAAATCTCCCTAGGCGATTAAGTGCTATAATTATTGTTCTTACTCTAACGTTTGCGGCGTATGTAACCTGTGTGTATCTGGCTTTGATACTACCCAGTGCCTCACCAGCCACTGGTCTCACCGCACGTCCTGGATTTGTGGGAAGGTCTTCCGTTTACAAATTAGTTTTACTGGCTTAGGCCTGGCACAGCTGCCCCCTTTGCCCTTAAAATAATGTGACCCTACTGAGAGTCACAAAGGATGTTTTCACCCCCTTCCCCACACCCCCCCCCCCCCCTTGTGGGACAGAATTGACACAAAAGTTTGCAGGATTTTTATTTGGCTTCTCTGGATAAACAGTACCAACCAATGATGATGCTAATGACTGCACCTGTACATTTGAGATTCACAAAGGGTATAAAAAGAGATTGTGATTAAAGTAAAACTTTATTCAAACCACTAAAATTTCTTTATGATTCTTTATGATTACCACAACATTCATAATGCTGTTCAGCCATTGCTGTGATTTGCGCACCACTTTTACACCTGGTCATAACCAGGTAAATAACATATGTACTTTTAAGTTCAGCAATACAACTTCCTTTGTCACCTCACATCCACCAGCCTGCCCACTAGATAATGAATCATCATTGTCAGCTCTATTCAATGATCAGTAGTAGTAATGCTCAACCAGAAAAGAGTTAATTCCTGGTTATGCAGTGTGCCAGAGATATGTGAAACCCAAGAATGGCTTACCAGTATTGAAAATCCTTTCGGAGGTAGAGTACCATCCATGTGTTAAAACATACATACATTCTTCTTTTCTTTTTTTTTTTGGATAGCGTAAAGACAGATCAGACAGATCAGAACCACTGCCATTTTTTTTATTAGCTCTCTGCATTCACACGCTACATAAGCCTTTCTCAACCTCTTCAAGACAGAGGAACCCTTGATATAAATTTCATGGAACCCTTGCCAGTATTTACTATATCCACAGGTCAGGGCACAATAGTGTGGTGGCCAGTGGGAAAAATGCCCCCCTAAAGATAGCTGAAAAGATCTTTGGTGTTAGAGGTATCTTACATGGGAGCCACAAATTGCTCAATGCTCAAGGAACCCCTACTAACCTCTGAAGGAGCCCTGTGGTTCCACAGAACCCTGGTTGAGCAAGGCTGCTCTAGATATATTCGCACTCTCGATTTGTTCTGGCGGTCACTGTAAGTGAGACAATGATGATAATCTAAACTTTACAAATGAAACCAGAACAAGAGCTGGGGATAATCTTTAAATGTGAACACCTGTTATATATTCAACTATCTAAAAGGAAGTTTTGTAGAAATTTCATCTTACTTCCTGTTGTGTCTCTGAGGCAGAAAGTGAAGGCAAAGCTCCCCAACGGGACAGGACATGTTTTGACCCTACATTACTCTAACCCAAAAAATAAAACTTTGGCTATAAATACACATTCATATTGCATGTAACTGTTTTCCTACTACTTGTTCTGTTTTTATTCATTTCATTTTATAAAATAATTAAACTTTTTTTTTCTTTTTACTACTATAGAAAATAAAAATCTAAATGAAAAAATATACACTTGTGATGTTGCATATTTAATACTAAGTACTCGGAAAAATGTTCCCGATACTGAAGCCGATACTTTGCGGTGCGATTTGGATTCATACAAAATGAATTGGCACAAATAGCACTGCAGAAATTCACATTCAATCTGAACAGGAATGCGGTGCAATCCCTGCCTGAATCGCATGCCGTTTCCTGCACTGCTCCTGTGTAAACCAAGGCTGAAATCACTATGACAAGAATGCATTCACACAGGAGCAGTGGGGAAACTGCATACGATTTGGACAGGAATCGCACCGCATTCCTGTTCAAATAGCTTTTGATTCTTTTCAGTGCGATTTGCACCCATTCATTTTATATGGACTCAAATAGCACCGCAAAGTATCAGTACTTGATATCAGCGTGTACTTGACTGAAAGTATCGGTACTCGTACTCGCCGATAAAAAAAAGGGTATCGGTGCATCCCTAATGTATACTATACCTGGAAATTAGATTGTACTAAATTTTGAGCAATCTACTATTCAGTTTCTGCACTCCATCCACAGGCAATTAACTGTTAATAGAATAGGGTTCCAGTTGTTTTTTCTCTTCCAGAGGTTGGTTGTAGAAGTTTACATGCAGAGCAGTCAAACTGTCCTCTGAATGGATCTGCACATGTACAGTGGTGTGAAAAAGTGTTTGCCCCCTTCCTCATTTCCTGTTCCTTTGCATGTTTGTCACACTTAAGTGTTTCGGAACATCAAACCAATTTAAACAATAGTCAAGGACAACACAAGTAAACACAAAATGCAATTTGGAAATGAAGGTGTTTATTATTAAAGGTGAAAAAAAATCCAAACCATCATGGCCCTGTGTGAAAAAGTGATTGCCCCCCTTGTTAAAACATACTATAACTGTGGTTGTCCACACCTGAGTTCAATTTCTCTAGCCACACCCAGGCCTGATTATTGCCACACCTGTTCACAATCAAGGCATCACTTAAATAGGAGCTGCTTGACACAGTAAGGTCCACCAGAAGATCCTTAAAAGCTACACATCATGCCGAGACCCAAAGAAATTCAGGAACAATTGAGAAAGAAAGTAATTGAGATCTATCAGTCTGGAAAGGGTTATAAAGCCATTTCCAAAGCTTTGGGAATCCAGCGAACCACAGTGAGAGCCATTATCCACAAATGACGAAGACATGGAACAGTGGTGAACCTTCCCAGGAGTGGCCGGCCGCCCAAAATTACCCCAAGAGCGCAGCGACGACTCATCCAAGAGGTCACAAAAGACCCCACAACAACGTCCAAGGAACTGCAGGCCTCACTTGCCTCAGTTAAGGTCAGCGTTCATGCCTCCACCATCAGGAAAAGACTGGGCAAAAATGGCCTGCATGGCAGAGTTCCAAGGAGAAAACCACTGCTGAGCAAAAAGAACATCAAAGCTCGTCTCAATTTCTCCACAACACATCTTGATGATCCCCAAGACTTTTGGGACAACATTCTGTGGACCGATGAGACAAAAGTGGAACTCTTTGGAAGGTGTGTGTCCAAGTATATCTGGCGTAGAAGGAACACTGCATTTCAGAAAAAGAACATTATACCAACAGTAAAATATGGTGGTGGTAGTGTGATGGTCTGGGGCTGTTTTGCTGCTTCAGGACCTGGAAGACTTGCCGTGATAAAAGGAACTATGAATTCTGCTGTCTACCAAGAGATCCTGAAGGAGAATGTCCGACCATCTGTTCGTGTACTCAAGCTGAAACGAACTTGGGTTCTGCAGCAGGACAATGATCCTAAACACACCAGCAAGTCCACCACCGAATGGCTGAAGAAAAACAAAATGAAGACTTTGGAGTGGCCTAGCCAAAGTCCTGACCTGAATCCTATTGAGATGTTGTGGTATGACCTTAAAAAGGCCGTTCATGCTCGAAAACCCTCTACTGTAACTGAATTAGGACAATTCTGCAAAGATGAGTGGGCCAAAATTCCTCCAGGACGCTGTAAAAGCCTCATTGCACGTTATCGCAAACGCTTGGTTGCAGTTGTTGCTGCTAAGGGTGGCCCAATCAGTTATTAGGTTTAGGGGGCAATCACTTTTTCACACAGGGCCATGATGGTTTGGATTTTTTTTCACCTTTAATAATAAACACCTTCATTTACAATTGCATTTTGTGTTTACTTGTGTTGTCCTTGACTATTGTTTAAATTGGTTTGATGTTCCGAAACACTTAAGTGTGACAAACATGCAAAGGAACAGGAAATGAGGAAGGGGGCAAACACTTTTTCACACCACTGTACATGAAGATGTTTAAAGGGGTTGTAATGGCAGAAGGTTGTTTATCTTAATACATTTTATGCATTAATATAAAAAGCTTTCTGTGTGCAGCAGATGCCCTCAGCCCCCCTAAGACTTACTTGAGCTCCCCCTCTGTCAAGCGATGTCCACGAGTGTCTCAGCCATCTGAGATTCTCTCTCCTGATTGGCTGAGACACAGCAGTGGGGCCATTGGCTGTTGCTGCTGCCAATCAATCAGGGGAGAGAGGGGTCAGGACTCGGCTAGGGTGCCCCCATAGCAAGCTGTTTGCTGTGGGGGAACTGAACAGGAGGGAGGGGCCAGGCGCACAGAAGAGGCACCTAAGAAGAAGAGGATCTGGGCTGCTCTGTGCAAATTAACTGCAACAGAGCAGGTAAGTATAACATGTTTATTATCTTTATGGGGAAAAAAATGAGACTTTACAATCACTTTAAAGCCTCGTACACACAATCGGATTTTCCGCCGACAAAGCATCAGACTTTTGTCTGAAGTGCGTGTGCCGTGAACTTGTCTTGCATACAAACGATACACAATTGTCTGCCAAAGACGAATGTAGTAACATACTAGACATACTACAAACCGATAAAGAGGAAGTTCAATTGTCAGGCGCCACCCTTTGGGCTCCTTCTGCTAATTTTATGTTAGTAGAAGTTTGGTGAGTGTTGATTCGAGCTTTTCATTTCGCGCTTTTCATTTCGTGCTTTTCAGTTTGTTTCGGAACGGCCGTTCGGCAATCAAACGTGTTGCGGAATTGGAGGAGATAACATGTTATTTATTATTGGCCTTGGAGTTATTGCTTTGACTCAAGTCTAGTCCAGGAACCGGAGGAGGAGGAGATCTTGGACCAAAAATTGGTTGCTTTTGCTTTATTAATCGTGACATATGTCATATGCCATTGCAGCGGGAGCTCCAGGAGAATAATCCGGAAGATTTTCGGAATTATCTCCGGATGACGGACCTCTGCTTTCACCAACTCTTGGCATTGTTGACCCCCTATATTAAGAAGCAGGACACATGCATGAGGCTTTTATTAAATTTTTTGGTTGAATAATGATTTGATTTGGTATATTTTCTATATTTTTGGATGCATACAATGCACTTTTTGGTTAAGTTCTATTGGCAGATAGCATGTCTAATTTTATTTGCTTTCTTTTTTAATGCACAATTAAAAAATTGTGGCGAATAATACTTAAAATAAGTTTGGCAGAACTCCATCAGTATCACCAGCAAAGTACCTTCATTATTATCCCATTAAAGAATAAGAAAATTGTGTGCTGCATTTCGAGATTTCATAATTTGCCATGTCACAAATGTTAATTCTCCATTACGAACGCTAGTTTACAAGATCGACCGCTTCTGGCTCGTCCTTGCTTCCGAGCATGCGTGTTTGTACTTTGGACTTTTGTCTGACAGACTTGTGTACACACGATCGGAAAATCTGACAACAGACATTTGTCCGCGGAAAATTTATAAGCCTGCTATCCAACATTTGTCCACGAAAAATCCAAAAACAATTGTCCGATGGAGCGTACAAACGGACGGATTTTCCGCGAACAGCCTGTTATCACACAATTCCATCGGAAAATCCAATCGTGTGTACGAGGCTTAAATGTGTTTTTGTGCACATTGTTCAGGCAGTTTTGCGCTCTTTCTGCGAAAACATAACAAGCTGCTGGGGCTACATCACTAAAAACAATTATTTTTGCATTTTTAATCTAAAACCGAGAACTGGCAAGTATATGTACAGTTTATTTATTGATCTTTAATTCAAAGAAGTTCATAGAAATGTGGACATTACGCTGCCTGTATCACTGATAGATGTATGGTAATATCCTCACATGACATGTTTAGTACTCTTTGGCATCTAGTAAGAACACCAATACGTCATTATTTTCCTGCCAAACAATTGTACAACTCCATTAACGTAACAGTCTCATTTACTTCGCCTCAACAGTAAAAACGATAGTAAAAAAAAACATATTGGTACATATGCCAGCTGTCAATTCAGTAGAAAGGTTTATTCATCATAACCTTCATGTTCTGCCAGAGCTCTACTTCTCAATGAAAAATAAAATGTTTATACAGCCAGACAACAATCAGATAACAGCCCCTTTCTTATCTGGTGTATACACTGTATGTATAATTTGAAACAGTTTTTTTGTGTGTATTTACAAAAAGCAATATTTGTATAGATTCAGAAGCCATACTTAAAGCTTAACTCTAGGCAAACATTAAAATGCCCTCCAGTTTTTATTGCGGTTATGTATTTATTAAAATACCTTTACATTTATTTTATTGCAGTTAGGGTAAATACCTGCATTTAACTTGATGTCAGCTTTCTGTAATCTCCTGCACAGCATCCTACAGACTGGGCAAAGGAAGTGCAGTGATAAGAGATAAGCAGGCTTTGCTACAGAGCACATTTTCTCACAGTGAATGAGCCGAAAGGAGGAACGAGCCAATGAGAACTCATCAATGTGCTGCTGCTCCTTCGTTTTCTAATAAGAAAGCAAACAGTGTGTTCTTGAACAAGCTGTGCTACTCCTGTGGTGGGAATAGATTTTTTGTCTGCATGTAGGGGAGAGTATCTTGGGTCACAAAACCAGCTGCACAGATTTATAAATCCTTTGACCTATTAAAACAGTTTATATATACTTTATGTGTACCCAGTGGTAGTGAATAGGGTGACCCTGATGTTCGAGTCGAACATAAGTTCAACTCGAACATCGGGTGTTCGTCTGTTCGCCGAATAGCGAACAATTTGGGGTGTTTGCAGCAAATTCGAAAGCCGCGGAACACCCTTTAAAAGGCAAATTTTAAAGGCTTATATGCATGGTATTGTCACAAAAAGTGTTTGGGGACCTGGGTCCTGCCCCAGGGGACATGTATCAATGCAAAAAAAAGTTTTAAAAACTGACGTTTTTTCGGGAGCAGTGATTTTAATAATGCTTAAAGTGAAACAATAAAAGTGAAATATTCCTTTAAATTTTGTTCCTGAGGGGTGTCTATATTATGCCTGTAAAGTGGCGCATGTTTCCCATGTTTACAACAGTCCCTGCACAAAATTAAATTTCTAAAGGAAAAAAAGTCATTTAAAACTACTCGCGGCTGCAATGAATTGTCGGTCCCGGATATACACATAAAAGTAATTGAAAAAAAAAAAACAGCATGGGATTCCCCCACAGTCCATTACCAGGCCCTTTGGGTCTGGTATGAATATTAAGGGGAACCCTGAACCAAAATTAAAAAAAAAAAAATGTGTAGGGTCCCCCAAAATTGCATACCAGGCCCTTCAGGCGCCAAAATAAAAAAAAATGGCATGGGGTCCCCCAAAAATCCATACCAAATCCTTATCCGAGCACGCAACCTGGCAGGCCACAGGAAAAGAGGGGGATGAGAGAGCGCCCCCCCTCCTGAACCATACCAGGCCACATGCCCTCAACATGGGGAGGGTGCTTTGGGGTAGCCCCCCCAAAGCGCCTTGTCCCCATGTTGATGGGGACAAGGGCCTCATCCCCACAACCCTTGCCCGGTGGTTGTGGGGGTCTGCGGGCAGGGGGCTTATTGGAATCTGGTAGCCCCCTTTAACAAGGGAACCCCCATATCATGGCCTTCCCACCTGCGTGAAATGGTAACGGGGTATAAATGTACCCATACCATTTCACAAAAAAAGTGTAAAAATGGTAAAAAATTACATGACACGGCTTGGGGACAAGTTATTTATTTAAAAAAAAAAAAATATGAAAACTGTCCCACAAAGTCTTCTTCTTCTCTTGCTCCGCTGATGGACCGAAAAAAAAAATACATGCAAGCTGCCAGCGACCCACCTCCATGGGAGTCACTCGCCGTAATGACCGTCCTCTCAGGTAACAGCTCTTTTATAACAGTGATGTCGCCAGGTAACCCCGCCACCCTCTGACGCACGGGGACATCCCTATGGCTTCCCCGTAGCGTCAGAGGGGGCGGGGCCATCCAGTGATGTAACCGGGTGGACGGTATTTTTTAATAAAGCCGTGTCATTTAATTTTTACAATTTTCACACTTTTTTTGTGAAATGGTAATGATACCCCATTACCATTTCACACGGGGCGGGATCTGGGGGTCTCCTTGTTAAACGGGGTATTCAAATTCCGATAAGCCCCCCGCCCGCAGACCCCCACAACCACCGGGCAAGGGTTGTGGGGATGAGGCCCTTGTCCCCATCAAAATTGGGACAAGGTGCTTTGGGGGGCTACCCCAAAGCCCCCTCCCCATGTTGAGGGCATGTGGCCTGGTACCGTTCAGGAGGGGGGGCGCTCTCTCTTCCCCCCTCTTTTCCTGCGGCCTGCCAGGTTGCGTGCTCGGATAAGGGTCTGGTATGGAATTTTTGGGGGGACCGACCGGGACCGACAATTCATTATAGCCGCGAGTACTTTTAAATTACTTTTTTTCCTTTAGAAATGTCATTTTGTGCAGGGGCTGTTTTAAACATGGGAAAAATGTGTCACTTTACAGGCATACTATAGACACCCCCAGGTACGAAATTTAAAGGAATATTTCACTTTTATTGTTTCACTTTAAGCATTATTAAAATCACTGCTCCCGAAAAAATGGCTGTTTTTAAAACTTTTTTTTTGCATTGATACATGTCCACTGGGGCAGGACCCAGGTCCCCAAACACTTTTGTATTCAATAGTTTTTATTGATTTTGCATTCAGTTCACAAAGATACAATGTGCACATTGTACAATGAATTACAGTAAATCATGCCTGGAAATACGGATATGAAGTAGAATAACTGGTTATAACAGAAAACTTGAAAATCTCAAGGTCATACCGAAGCATCTACATGTTACCCCATTCCCGAGTGACCCCCTCCCAGCAACCCCAGTGGGAACTCTTTTGTTGTCGGGGGGGCACCTCATGTAGGCAACAGTACTTTTAAAAATGTGAAGCCCCAAACACTTTTTATGACAATAACTTTCATATAAGCCTTTAAAATTAGCACTTTTGATTATTCATGTTCGTGTCCCACAGACTTTAATGGTGTTCGCGTGTTTGAACTAAGTTTTTGCCTGTTCGCATTTTCTGCTGCGAACCGAACTGGGGGGTGTTCAGCTCATCCCTAGTAGTGAAGGGCAGGGTAGAAAAGGGAGAGCTTTCTCCAGTGACATCCTTGACATTTCTGATTGGTAGCATATCCACAGGTGACTATCCAGCAATCCAGCAGCATCCAGCATTGTGGCCTCACTGATGGGTTTCTCAACATCAGGGCCACTTTTGTTTTAGTGTACCTATCTCTACAGACCTCCTCTGGGTGGCCAAGTTTCCACTAGGCCAAGAAATGGATTCCACCCTCAAGGATACCTCCAGAATGGTCAGTCACTTGCCCATCTATTCTCTCTCTCTCTGTGCCTGTGGACCTTTTGCCCTCACACTCATCCTCTTTCTCTCAGGGTTCCATCAACCTTCTTCCAACCAACACCAAATCCCTTACCCTTCTGGAGTACTAGAATTATTTCCTTTCCTATTTATTATTTTTCTTGTATGGTGTGAAGAAGTGATCAATGTCCACACAGCTCTGATAACCATAGAACTGCTTTATTATGCGAGTCAAAAGTGGTAACATGTCTGAAGGTATAATTCAAACTTCTTCAGGGACAGTATTCCAAGGACCTCTTCGAAATAAATAATTAAAATTCTTTCTCTGGTGCTTTAACTGCACAGAAGTTGTGCACCAAACGACTTCCTGGGAGGAGCATGGTCAAAGGTGCCAAACTCCCATGGACACAGGTAAAATCCAAAGCCTGCCTATATATTGTTCTCTCATCAACCAACTGTTCACATAGCTATTCAGACACAACTTCTCACTCTGCAGGTCTATACAACACAATGCCACAAACACTGATGTTGCAATACCATACCTGCACCATTTTGTTTTTAATGGAACTCACTACAATGCACAGGTGGCTCACATTTATGCATTGCATTGCACTAAAATGCTTCAGCTGGCTAAGTGCATAGAGGGCCATCCAAAATAAATGGAACTGCAGTGTACTTCACTTAATTCCATGCATGCACATTGCAACTTATGATAAAATGTGTTTTACTGCACACTAGAGCGGGGCCCTCAAGCGCCTCCTTTTGTATATCTCTAAATGCACATAAATTGTCAGGAAAATTTTATGGAGGTGGAACATTGTTAAAGACCAATTAGAAATGAATAAAGATAGAATGTAATGAGCATGCATGAGAAATGCATTGTAATACACGTTAAATCATGCAGGTATAGGTGTTAATTGTCCCTAACTGTTTGCTGGGGCAGCAGCAACACCCCTACATATTAGCGGCAGTGTTTTCATTAATTAGACTATAGGTCAACGAAAAATGCTTAATATTAACTTTAATAATCCAGATAATAAAAAAATATACAAGTGAATTTTTAGTATACATTTTACATACAAACACACATATATATTTGCTGTATAAAAAATCTGTAGATTGATACCTAAATTTAATAAACTAGGTAAAATAGGGTTTAAAGATTAGCTGAAAAGCTTTAGTCTGATATCCCCTATTGCTGCAATTTTACACAAACAGGGAAGTGAAATGCTCAAAACACACTTCATCAGTGTGGAAATCCAGTGATGACAAATAATTCATCCGTCTTCCCTTTCTGAATCTAATATCCTTCTACTCAGATTCAATCTCATCATAACTTATCTGAAAACAACAACTGGTTTCTAAAATTGTGCAAATGTCATTAATAAGATATTTTAAAGAAGGTGTTATATGCTTTTTCTTTCTGTTGAAACATATTTTTCATTTTGCTAATTTAAATCCTACAGCTGACCTCTCTGTTTCTGTTTGAACTTTTGACGTAACACTGTTACCAACACTGAATCCCTAAAATCCATCTCCAGGAAAAAAAATCATCTGAATCCCTCCTGCAGTTCATCCTTTGCTATGAGAACCTGTCTAGAAACACTCCCAACTTGTTTTGTTGCTGCCCCTAGTTGTGGCATCACTAAACCAATGGAATCTCCAGCACCATCTCACCAGGGAAATCTCCTTATTTTCTGTTTGTCATAAGGGCATAAAGTCAGAAGAAATCTTGCCACCATAGACAAAGCAATAAATACCCAGCAGAGATTATAACTCCTCCCCACTCTTACCAAAAGCAAAAAAATATGTTTTAGTTGGAGTTGGATTTTAAAGTGCATCTTTCAAATGTCATTTTGTAAATAACCACATTTAGACCCCTTGCTACACATCATAGCTCTACACATTATTCACCATAAGCTAATTTAAAATGTAACTCATAACTCAAAGTATAACTAAAGGCAAAACTTTTTTTTACATTTTGTATAGATTGAGGAGTTGTTATTGAGTACTAGACAGATTACGGAGATTCACCCTCTCCTCTGTATTTGTTTACCATTATCAGTGAAAGTGAAAGCAAAGAAAATCACAAATGTGGGGTTTTCCCTAGAAAGAAGGGACATCTTCCAATGGGGACACTAGTTCTGGTGACCTGGGGGTCCTCAAGGGATTCCCTTAGTTTACAAGGATTTCTTCTCACTTCCTGTTTGGCTATGGGACAGAAAGTGAATGGAAATCTCGCTCCATTCAAAATGAAAAAAAAGTTTTGCCCATAGTTCTATTTTAAGTTTTAAATTTAAGGCAAAAAGGTTCCAAAACGATGTTATTAACATGACAATAACATTTCTAGCGTACAGTACTGTTATTATCTTGTTTATGGCTAGCTTTTTAGCTCTCTTGATGATTAAGCTTAATTTTAAAAGACACATTTGCACCAAAAGAACTTTCAGGCAGTTTTGTGCTAAATTCTGAAACCTTCTTCAGTGTGACCTTCATAAACCAGGTAATTTGGTTCAAAACATTAACATTTCCAAGATTCTAAATTTGCTATAATGATTTACTCATTTGAGGTCATTTCGATAACCTAGACCCATACGTTTCAAATTCTAAGACATGTTCTTTTCTGTTTCAACTTGTAATTTGGGCTATTACTAATTTCTCCAGCATTACACAGCGTGCTAGACTTCAAACTTGAGTTAAGAGTTTGTTTTTTAGCTTGCTATAGCTACACAATATATTATATATCTCCTAAAAGGTGTCTACTTCGGTTAGTGCACTACCAAAGGTTTGTAACTAAACCTTATTTTAGTTACTGTATGTCCCTATAGGTTACACTAATGCCGCGTACACATGATCAGACTATCCCGCGGGATTGTCCGCCGGACAATCCGCCCGTGTGTGGGCTCCGGTGGACTTTTTCTCCTCAAAAGTCCGGCAGACTTAGTTTGAAGTTTTGACTCAAAATTGTCCGCCGGATTCAGCAGTCTGGCGGACAATCCGGCCGTCTGTGTGCTAGTCCGCGGGACTTTTGAAATGAACGGACTTGCCCCACACACGGAGTAAAGTCCGTTAATTTTGAACGTGACTCCAGGTAGATGGGACTAGCGAAGGAAGTCAATGCCGCCGCAACGATCGGCGAGATTGACACCTCGCTAGCCCCGTCACCTGGTATGAATTTAAAGGGGAATTCCTACGC
This sequence comes from Lithobates sylvaticus, assembly GCA_028564925.1. NCBI lineage: Eukaryota > Metazoa > Chordata > Amphibia > Anura > Ranidae > Lithobates > Lithobates sylvaticus. Next base: position 84,784,196 of record CM053028.1, read on the forward strand.
CGAAAAAACAGCGTGGGGGTCCCCCCAAATCCATATCAGACCCTTATCCGAGCATGCAGCCCGGCCGGTCAGGAAAGGGGGTGGGGACGAGCGAGCCGTGCCGTCAACATGGGGAGTGCCTTGGGGAAAGGGGGGCCCTGCGGCCCCCCCACCCCAAAGCACCTTATCCCCATGTTGATGAGGACAAGGGCCTCTTCCCGACAACCCTGGCCATTGGTTGTCGGGGTCTGTGGGCGGGGGGCTTATCGGAATCCGGGAGCCCCCTTCAATAATGTTGTTGACACAACGCTGTCTCTGGCCGTAATGGCAGAGACACGTTGTGCTGTGACTTATATAGGGACAAGGGCGGGGCCACCGGCTCATGTCACATGGTGAACCCGCCTCCCTCCTGGAGGATGCTGGGACTGTGACATCATAAGGGGCAGGGTCACCATGTGACATAAGCCGGTGTCCCTTGTCCCTTGTCCCTATATAAGTCACAGCACAACGTGTCTCTAACATTAGGGCCAGAGACAGCGTCGTGTCAACATCGGATGAAGAAAGAAGAACAAGAAGCAGAAGGCAGCGGCGACAGCCACAGCAACAGCCACAGCGACAGCCACAGCGATGGGGACGGCGACGGCAACAGAAGCCCGGGCCACCGCTAGTAAAAGAGCTGGAAGAAGATAGCGAAGGCCCGGCAAGAAGAACAGAAGAGCGGGACAAGACCCCCGTAGTCGAAACAAGACCCCCAGACGACAGCGGCGACGAAGAAGAAAGCCGGGCTCCTCCGCTAGTAAAAGAGCTAGCAGAAGATAGCGGAGGAGTCTGGCGAGAAGACCCCCAAGACGGAAGAAGAGCCCCGGAGCTGTGTAATAAAGTATTTTAAAAACTGTGTTGTGTTTTTATTTACACTTTTTTCACCAGGTGAATGGGTAGGGGTACATCGTACCCCATACTCATTCACATAGGGTGGGGGGCCGGAATCTGGGGGCCCCCTTATTAAAGGGGGCTCCCGGATTCCGATAAGCCCACCACCCGCAGACCCCAACAACCAACGGCCAGGGTTGTCGGGAAGCGGCCCTTGTCCTCATCAACATGGGGACAAGGAGCTTTGGGGTGGGGGGGCCGCAGGGCCCCCCTCTTCCCAAGGCAAACCCCATGTTGAGAGCACGTGGCCTGGTACGGCTCAGGAGGGGGGGAGAACTCGCTCGTCCCCACCCCCTTTCTTGACCGGCCGGGCTGCGTGCTCGGATAAGGGGCTGATATGGATTTGGGGGGGACCCCCACGCCGTTTTTTTCGGCATAGGGATTTCCCTTTAACTCCATACCAGGTGACGGGGCTAGCGAGGTGTCAATCTCGCCGATCTTGGCGGCGGCATTGACTTCCTTCGCTAGTCCCGTCTCCCGTCTAAATGAACGGACTTTACTCCGTGTGTGGGGCAAGTCCGTTCATTTCAAAAGTCTGGCGGATTAAAAAAATATTTTATGAATATGAAGTATATTTATTCCCTCCCTTTTTCACAGAGCAGCCCTTATCCTTTTCTTTTTGGGTCCTCATCCAGCTGTCCTGGCCCCCTGCAGGGTGCCCCAATAGCAACACTTCCAACATTGTCCATTCACACACAGAGCGTGGCTTAGCCCCACCCCTACTCTTTCATTGGCTCACTGGCTGGCTTACCATTTCACACAGGGGGGGCAGGATCTGGGGGTCCCCTTGTTAAATGGGGATTCCAGATTCCGATAAGCCCCCCGCCCGCAGACCCCCACAACCAATGGCCAGGGTTGTGGGGAAGAGGCCCTTGTCCTCATCAACATGGGGACAAGGTTCTTTGGGGGTCTCAGACCCCAAAGCATCCTCCCAATGTTGAGGGCATGTGGCCTGGTACGGTTCAGGAGGGAGGGGGGGCTGCTCTCGTCCCCCCTCTTTTCCTGCGGCCTGCCAGGTTGCGTGCTCGGATAAGGGTCTGGTATGGATTTTGAGGGGGACCCCCCCCCCATTTTTTTTGGCTGGGGTTCCCCTTAAAATCCATCCCAGACCTCAAGGGTCTGGTATGGATTTTAAGGGGGACCCCACACCATTTTTTTTGGGCTGGGGTCCCCCTTAATATCCATAGCAGACCTGAAGGGCCTGGTTATTGAATTTGGGGGGGCCCCCACGCTTTTTTTAAAAAAAAAATTATTTTTTATCAATGACTTTTTTTTTTATGAATGGCTTTCAATGAATGACTGTTCTCTGTGTTACGGGAGCCGTCAATATATTAGCCGCGAGTCATTTTAAATAGCTTTTTTTCCTGAAAAAATGACACTTTTTGCAGGGACAGTTCTAAGCACAGGAAACATGCCCCCCTTCACAGGCATACTATAGACACCCCCCAGATGTGATACTGCAATGCTGTACTAACAGCACGCACACACAAATCCCCAGAATCATAGCACATAATGTCAGCAGTCAGCAGCACATAACACTGACGCTGACAACACAACACAATATGCGAGGCCGCCATTGCGGCGGTAATTTATACTGTGGGGCGTGTACTAAACCCCCTGAGCTATAATTGGCCACAGGCATCCTGCCTGTGGCCAATTATTGCTCTCCTCGCCGCTGGCTCTTTTATTGGCCAAGCATGCGGGTCACAGTGCATGCTTGGCCAATCATCAGCCAGCAATGCACTGCAACTGGCGCAGTGCATTGCGGGCCGCTCGCATCACACGAATTTGATGCGAGCGGCCCAAATAGTTCTGGGCTCGCCGAGCGGGCGAACGCCCGATGTTCGATTCGAACATGGGTTTGAATTG
>CM053028.1:85432455-85447455 GCA_028564925.1 Lithobates sylvaticus
TGTGTAGCTTTTAAGGATCTTCTGGTGGACCTTACTGTGTCAAGCAGCTCCTATTTAAGTGATGCCTTGATTGTGAACAGGTGTGGCAATAATCAGGCCTGGGTGTGGCTAGAGAAATTGAACTCAGGTGTGGACAACCACAGTTATAGTATGTTTTAACAAGGGGGCAATCACTTTTTCACACAGGGCCATGATGGTTTGGATTTTTTTTCACCTTTAATAATAAACACCTTCATTTACAAATTGCATTTTGTGTTTACTTGTGTTGTCCTTGACTATTGTTTAAATTGGTTTGATGTTCCGAAACACTTAAGTGTGACAAATATGCAAAGGAACAGGAAAATGAGGAAGGGGGCAAGCACTTTTTCACACCACTGTATATATATGAAGAAGCTACAATCTAATAAAAACCCTTATTCTTTATTCAAGCTTGAAGCTCAGCTTCAAGAAAACACTATAACCGTAAAAGTAAACAGTGAATTAAATTGTGAAATGTTATATTGTGAACACCACTTTTTAATTTGTACCATTTTATGTTTCCATTTTATACATCTCCCCCTGTCTGGCATACATGCAATATCCTGAATTTTAATAGAATTGGGTCTACAAATGCAAAACAAAAAAATAATATTTTTTCCTGGGAATGAGATAACACACAGAGGTTCCTGTAAAATGTCACACAGTACAGTTTATGAATGTATAGAATAGATCAGGTGATCATTTACACCAAGTTGTCAGGTATCGCATATGTTGATAAGGCCATAGAATGTTTTCCTATATAAAAGCAGATATCTGACTTCATAGCTGGAGTGGACCACTAATGACATCTAGTGGCCACAATGTTAAGCTCACGAAATGCAAACAGTGGAGGACCCATTCATATAAAGGTCAGAATTTATGCCTTGAGGTTTTCTCCATGGGAAAAAACGGATTCCAACAATTCTTATTTATAAAGCTGCTATGGGCGATTTCTCCTGTCATTTTTACTATGTTTAAAGTCAGGTGAAATTATTTCAGTCGTATATACAGATAAATGTGCTGTATATGCATGTTAATGTGCCTTGCCATTTATTTCCAAATACTGCACATTGTTTTATGGAACTAATTAACACTCACTTATAATTCAAACAAAAAACATACATTTTATTGCACAAAATTATTTTTACAAGATCAAATTCAAACAAGCATAAACACTTAAATTGTAATTTCATTTTTGTGAAAAATATAACAAATAAAAAAATATATATATAGTATATAGCAGCCTTTTTCAACCAGGGTGCCTTCAGGGGTGTCTTGGCAAAATGCCTAAAAGTTGCCAAAAAAATTGTATACAAGCCAGCAGATGGATGAAGCCTGCCTGTTAGTTACACAAAGCCACAGGTTTTTATTGAGCACCATTACAACCTTCTAGCCACCAGCATCCTAACAACCAATGATGTCACTGTACAACATCCTTGCTTGCCCCTCTCCTCTGTCCTTTTCGGTCAGAACTGGGGGTCACATTAGCTGAGTGATGTAAGAAGGGTTACAATTTAAGCGCCACATCACTGCCAAAATAAAAATAATAAGAATATGGGTGCTGAAAGAAGAAAAAATTAAAATAAAATTATAAGACGAATAATAATCAGCACTATTATTAAAATAATTGTAATAATAGCGATGATTATTATTAAATGTTATTTTTCTTCTTTCAGCACTCATATTCTTTTTTTTTTTTTTGTTCAACACTCATGTTCTCTTTTTTATTTAGTTATTTTGACATTCATTACTATTGACTGTTTGGGATAATCTGCTTATGTTCTTTCTAGGCTAAAGGAGGCATATAGACCCCCGAAACGCATTGGCTATGTCTTAAGCTGTACCCCTAACCTTTAGTGGAAAATAAAAGTTAAAAAGGTTTAAAGCTGTATCTGCATCTCTTATGCCGCGTACACACGATCGGGAATTCTCGTCGGAAAAAACTCTGACGGTTTTTCCGACGGAATTCCGCTCAAGCTGTCTTGCCTACACACGGTCACACCAAATTCCGACGGTCAATAACACAGCGACATAAAACACGTTCGACAGCACTATAAAAGGGAAGTTTAATGCTTCCGAGCATGCGTCGAATTGTTTCCGAGCATGCGTCGGAATTTTGTGTGTCGGAATTGCATACACACGATCGGAAAATCCGATAGAAAGGTTTTCCGTCGGAAAAATTGAGAACAGGTTCTCAATCCAAAGTCCGTCGGAAATTCCGACAGAAAAAGACCGTTGGGCATACACACGGTCGGAAAATCCGATGAAAAGCTCCCATCGGACTGTTTCCATCGGAAATTCCGACCGTGTGTACGCCGCATTAGCAGTGGAGTGGTGCTTAAATTTCAACCCTTCTTACATTACTCTACAAGCCAAGGAGACTGTGGAGATCCTCTGGGGTGTAGAAGCCGCCTGCCCAGGAACCAGATCATTTACACCAACATTAATACCTTATGATAGCAATAACAGTATAATATACCTACAGGTCCAGCACTAACTTTACACTTTCCTTAACATTAGCTGAGTGAGGGAGAGAAACTCATATGACTCATGCAGATAACAGAGGAACTAGACAGGAGAGAAATTACACTTAGGGGTTTATTTACTAAAGCTGAAGAGTGAACCAATCAGCTTCCAGGTTTTATTGCCAAAGCTTAATTGAGCAAGCTGAGGTTAGAAGATTGGTTTCTATGTAGAAGTGAGCCTGATAATGCACTCTCCAGCTTTAGCAAATAAACCATATAGTGCTTTGGAGACAGGCAAGCAAACACAGAAATATGTACTTTGTTCAGATTTAATGTCTGAGATTTACAACCTATTTAATGCAGGTAATGCATTAAGGTGAACAATGTTAAAGTGGTTGTAAAGGCAGAAGGTTTTTTTTATCCAAATGCATTCTATGCATTAAGATAAAAAACCTTCTGTGTGCACCAGCCCCTCTTGAGCCCCTCCAATACTTCCCCCATCTCTATCCAGCTACCCCGTTTCCCCGAAAATAAGACCTAGAGTGATTGTCGGTGATGGCTGCAATATAAGCCCTACCCCCCAAATAAGCCCTAGTTAAAGTCCTTGTAGGTCTTATTTTCACGATAGGGCTTATTTTCGGGGAAACGGGGTAGGGCTTATTTGGGGGGTAGGGCTTATATTGCAGCCATCACCGACAACCACGCTAGGTCTTATTTTCGGGGAAACAGGGTATGTGAACTAGTGCCTAGGCCATCCGGGACTCTCCCTCCTGATTGACCGCGACACAGCAGCGGCTTCCGTTACTGTCAAAAAGTCAGTTTGCCAAGCAGGAGACAAAGGGAGTGGGGGCTAAAAAGACCCCCTGAATGGGACTTTGACAGACCACCAACACATGCAACAGAACTATAAAATATAGTGTTTATTGGTACAAAAAAATGATAAAAACAGATGACTAGCATCTGAATAGTAACAATACAGTACAGAACAAAAAAACAGAAAAACATAAAACAATAAGATAGCACTTAAGTTCTCATAGGGGGTTGGATACCCCAAACCCGACACGTTTCCAGTTTATCTTGCAAACTTTCATCAGGAGTGGAGAGTAAGGTGAAGTACAATATAATAATCACTCGTGATGGAGCCAATACTCAACGAGAGATAAAGATATCAATTGGTCATGGGTACAGCTGGACCTTAACACTGGAACTTCGGTGTCAACCATAAAGGTTGGCACGTATATCCGTAGAGGGTGCAAATTGCTGTGAGTATTGCCAAGAACAGATATGTAGCCTCCCTAGTATTTAAGGGGGTAAAATAAACCCATATCAAAAAAGCCCAAGAGGATCCGAGCCCCAAATATGGCCCCCAGGAGGTCCCCTGTATATTTAGGATCCTCAGGGTGAAATTGCCTAAACCGAAGTCCAATGAAATGTGGTGTCCGGCTTGTAGTGCTGCCCGGAGTGGGGGCTGAACCACAGCTTGGATGCACCCAAAAGAGAGGGGCCAGGAGAGCCAAAGAGGGACCCGAATAGGAGGAGGACCTGGGCTTCTCTGTGCAAAACCACTGCACAGAGCAGGCAAGTATAATATGTTTGTTATTTAAAAAAAAAAAAAAAAGAACAAGACTTTAGTATTACCTTAAGGTTTTAGAATCCCTTCCATGTTGTTAAAAAAATACCTTTCCTTTTTAAATCTGCAGCTGCTGTAATTTTTTACAAAATTTCATAAAATATGGCAACCCAGAGGCATTCTGTACAACATTGCTGTATAGAAATTGATTTTCCTGCTTGTGTGATTGGCTCACTGATTTTCCATTAAGTCTGCACCAAGATAAAAATCAGATTTTAGGCATCCTCTGCATTAGCAATTATACTTTTGTTGAGACACTCCTTATGGGTTAACTACTTCTAAAGAGATGCAGACACTGCAACTTTCCCCATTAGAACACCGTAATCAGCTGATTGTAATGAATCAGTCTTCAACATGGCCAAACAAACATGTAGCACTCTGCTACAAAGTTTAATAGTGAAATATGTGAGCCACTGGGGCAATAAAGGTATATATGTATATGTAAATTGGTGTGTGACCAGAACCTATCTCATGTGCAAAAAAAAATTATTACGGTGTTTGCTGCAGTCAATAAATTGTGTCCCACCCTTGGGTGGGCCAAAAAAAAAAAAAGGGGGGGGAGCTTGTTGATTGCGCCAACTCCTAAATAGTATTTACCATTTAACACCGTTTAAATTAATCTATACCAGTGACCTTTTTACATAGGGTATTAAATATTTAAACATCAACCATTGACTAGTGCACCAAGAAAACTACATGTAATACACCAAAAAACTGCAATTCATACAAAAAAATTATTATAATATATAATAATTATTGCGAGTAAATAAATCAATGTCCATAATCCAATAATGTTTAAGCTGGATCAAATTATGCCAGCAATGTATTAATAAATATTTAACAAATCCCAGTGCATCTCTCCAGTTTGAATCAACGCGTTTCTGTAAATTTATCCCTCATCCGTGACTCCGTGCAGCTGATTTCACTATTTAGAAATTAGCGCAGTCAACAAGCTCCCCTTTTTTTTTTTTTACAAAGTGTAATAGCTTTGCAATGTACATTGAGCATCCAGAGGGGGTTGTTTTCTCAACGAAATTTGAGTTACTTTAAAATATCTATACAATTACACCTCCTAGACTCATATTCCACCGGGTGTATAATATTGTTCTATCTTCAATCACCCCTGGTCTTAAAATTTTATATTAAAATACATCATGGTGAAAATTTGATGACCAAAGACTACGCATTTCATTGAATTTTCTGTAACTTTTTTCAGGAGTACTGCAGAGGTGATCACTAAAATGAACATTTTTCCGTACACACGATCTGAAAATCAGATGACAGATCATCTTTTTTTTGCGTGCTAGTCACATATCAAAAATGGAGAGTTTACTAAAGTTACAAAAATTCTCGTACGACAGAAAATAAATAAATAAAATATAAAATCGGAAGTGATGTCATATGTTGTATTTCCAGACGACAACTGTACTGTTTAACAAAAATCATACGATCTGGTATCGTACGAAAAAAAAAAATTGTGCTTGTCCCATCGGATAATAATTGGATGAACTGTTGTGATCGGCTCGAAAGCGCTCTACTACAGATCCGATCATACGATCTCGTCGAAAGCGGTATTTTTCCTTGGATTTTCGGATCGTGTGTACGTGCAATTAGTCTGTCTCAATATTTCAAAGACATTCCAGGAAATTTACAGAGCACAGCAACAAATGAAGTGTCAGTGGTGGAAGACCGTGAGGTATTAATAAGGTTAGGTTTAAATTTGGTTTGATGCAAATGGTAGAGCAGGGGACGGACTATTATCGCAATTGTTCACCCTAGGTATACACAGTTCAATCACACAAATCCCCATCCAGAATATTCTACAGATCAGGTCAATAAATATGTTCCTTCAACTCCTGGCTCACCCACATGCTCCTTGAGCCCATTATTCATCTTGGGGATATTGTTACCCATGAAAATATTGATGATGATATGTCCCTATACCAGTGATGGCGAACCCATAGCACGCGTGCCACAGCTGGCACACAGAGCCCTCTCTGTGGGCACGCGAGCAGAGCTGCCATCTTTTCTCTTGTCCATAACAGAAGAGTGCCCGTTAAAAATATGCTGGTGCTCAGTCTACTGACTCAGCTCAGGCTTTACCAGCAGCGCACACACGGCCTCCTGCAGTCCTGTCGCCCTCTATGAATCTCACCTATTGGCTTCCCTGAGATGCCCAGGTCCCGTGCAAGGAGGCAATTGGCCAATGGGAGCGTGCAGTGGAATGTGGGGGAAAGAGTTGACTGGTTGCCTATAGCAACTTAATATAGGCCTTTTTTTTTTTCAGTTGTACACTGCAGTAGAGGAAGGAGCTGACAAGAGGACTCCTGGTTGGCTGCAGCCAGGGACCAATGAGGAACCAGGACAAGTGCACCATGGAACGTGTAGTCCCGGCAGACTATGGCTCCATTTTAATGAATGAAAAAAAGGGCTGAGGGAGAAGGGAGAGAAGGGTGAGAGGAGTGTGGAGACAAGAGTGAGAGGAGGCTGAGGTGGTTCAGAAGGGAGGGAGAGAGCCCAAGAAACAACAGCCCCAGGAGTTAAACCAGCCAGAGAAGAGCGAGAGGACATTGCTGAGAGGACCCGATCAATAGTGAGGAGAGAGATCACAGTCACCAACAAAAGGAGAAGCTGCTGTCAGGCACACCGACACTGGAAGCTGGATGAGTGCAATACCCGACTGGCGATCCTCACCAGTGTTGGCACTTTGAAATAAATACATTGGTTTTGTGTCGCAGTTTGGGCACTCAGGCTCAAAAAGGTTCGCCATCACTGCCCTATACCGAACGTACTGTTAAGTCAAATTGCCCTTTATTCCGATTTGCACTCAATGCACATGAACAAAGTTGACAATGTATTCTAAATGGCATCCCAATGCACATATAAAGCAAAGCCCCAAAATCTTTGGGGAGGTATTTTTTTTTTGTGCATTGAGGCTCATTAGGTACCCATTTAAAGCGAAGAAACCTTCTTAGCACAACTCGCATTAATGGAAAGAAAAAAGGTATGAAAAGGACTTTTCAGTATTATGACCTTTATTTGCCAAAAATATACACCACTAAAATTAGGAGGAAGGAACTCAACGCAATGTCAATTTATATTCCTTTGTTTTTTCCTTTTTGCTCACAAGTCGGTCTACTTTTCACAATTTATATTTATTTTACACTTTGATATCACACCTTTCCATCTTAAACATCCACTACCGCAAATACATACAGCAAACTGCAGCAAATCAAAAAGAAAGTTATTTTGGTGATCTTTAAAAAAAAATGAAACAGGCTCCAAAGTTTTATATCATTACTACTAAGAATAGCATCTAGTTCATGTAGGAGCAAGGCACAGAGAAGCTCCTTCTGCAACATGAAGCTTATTTTTTCCTGATTCAAACCAACTCAGCTAAGACAGACATATGGAATATTATGGGTCAAAAACAAAACCTATAATATTATGTTCACAGCAGGTCAGAACCGGGGATAGAAATAATGTATGAAAAATCTCGTACGACAAAGGCTTTTTTTTTTCGTCATTTGTGGTTTCTGATCATGCGTCTTTCGCATTTGATATTTCTCGTAGAAAGATCGCACGAAAAACGGTACACATCAAAGCGAAAAATTGTTCATCTGTGCCTGAAGCTCAGGATCGGCTGTCGAAAGTGTGTATGGGGCATTAGTCTAATCATAAACAAATACAAGTAAGAGATTTAAAGCAGCTCAAAAATATACCGTATATACTCGAGTATAAGCCGAGGCACCTAATTTTACCACAAAAAAATGGGAAAATGTATTGACTTGAGTATAAGCCTAGGGTGAGAAATGCGCAGCTACTGTAATTGTAAAAGAGGGTCAACAATGCCCATTTGCAGCCTCACTGTGCCAATTTGCATGCCTCACTGTGCCCATTTGCAGCAATAGGTCCCCCGAACTTCAAACTTGGTAGTTAGGGTTCCTAGATGCCTCCTAGCTGCAGCCCATTTGAGGTCTCTGGACTCAAAGGGTCCTGAAATGACATTGCTGCAGATGGACACAGTTGACCAAATTTGGGGCTCTGTATCTCGTGGCCACTTGGTGCTAGGAACCCCAAAATTTGGTGAGCAAACCCAGTGGAGTTCTTAGCACCAAGGGGCTCTGAGATAGGGGGCCCCAAAGTCAAGTCGGAAGACGTCAAGCACTTTTCGGCAGCAGAGAATTACATTTTCCGAACTGACTTTGGGGCCCCGTATGGATATGTTGTAGTGCTAGTTCCACTGGATTTGCACACCAAATTTGGGGTTCCTAGCACCAAGTGGCCCTGAGATACGAGGTCCCAAAGTCGGGTCGGAAAAGGTCATTTTCTGCTGCAGAAAAGTGCTTGACTCGAGTATAAGCCGAGGGGGGCACTTTCAGCACACAAAAAAATGTGCTGAAAAACTCGGCTTATTCTCGAGTATATACAGTAGGTAAAAGTTCTAGCATCTAAATATAGATTACATTTTTTTTTTTTTTAACAGAACAAGTTCTCTAGAGGAATGAGATAAACCATTTAACACCATTTTTTTGGTAACATCTCTAAAATGCGCCTTGACTATTGCAACTCCCTTCTCATTGGCCTGCCTCTCCATAGGCTCTACCCTCTTCAGTCTATCATGAATGCTGCTGCCAGACTTATCCACCTTACCAACCGTTCAGTGTCTGCCAACCCTCTCCTCCAATCCCTACACTGGCTTCCAATCACCCAGCGAATTAAATTCAAAATACTAACCACAACTTACAAAGCCATCCACAACTCTGCCCCGAGCTACATCGCCAATCTTGTCTCCAAACATATCCCAAACCGTCCTCTCCACTCTTCTCAAGATCTCCTCCTGTCAAGCTCTCTTGTTTCCTCCTCCCATTCTCGTCTCCAGGATTTCTCCAGAGCCTCTCCCATCCTCTGGAACTCGCTGCCTCAACCTGTCCGGCTATCCCCTACTCTAGCCACTTTCAGGCGATCCCTGAAAACTCATCTCTTCAGGGAAGCCTATCACGTCTCCAACTAATCTTTTACCACTTCCATCAGCTCATTCCCCACAGTTACAACCTTTTGTATCACCTCCCCACCCTATTAGATTGTAAGCTCTTCTGAGCAGTGCCCTCCTAATTCTCTTGTATTTTATTGTATTATAACTGTATTGTCTCCCTTTTTATATTGTAAAGCGCTGCGTAAACTGTTGGCGCTATATAAATCCTGTGATAAATAAAATAAATAAAAAAAACACTGGCAGGGGTGCCAGTGATCAGCTTTTATATATGTAAAACCCTTACCCTAAAAGGAAAAAAAAAAAACATCTGTAACTGAATGTAAAGTGTGAGCTCGAGTTCAGCTTCAATTTGTTATTGTATTTAAATCTGCTAGTCTAACCCTCCCAACCCCCCCACCAGACTGACAAAGCTGCTGTCCGGAGGTGGTAAGGTGGTCCTTGTGCTCATTCATCCAGTGGCACTCAAATGGAGGAGGCGTGTTACTGGCCAGATCACCAGGTAAAAAAAGAGGGAAAAGTGCTGGAAAAAAGAAAGCAAATGCAGCCATCACATCTAGCGAACGCAATATATTACATTTTTGGTTTTGGGTTTAATACCGCTTTAAATAATACATTTAAAAAGGTAATGTTAACGAGCAATGCTTAGAAGCCCTACCACCCTGAACTCAATCCATTGTTGCCATATCCTCTGGTATTTCTCTTCTAAATTGTCTAGGTTGTATATTGCCTGTTCTATTATTCTTATCCTCTCCACCCTCTCTACCCACTCTTTCAGTGAGGGTATCTCCTGGGATTTCCAATAGCAAGGGATTAAAGCTTCAGCTGCATTTAATAGATAGGAGATAAGATTTCTCCCGTATTGTCTCCCTCCCTTCTCCGTATCATGAAATAGACATACCCAGGGAAGTTTCTTCACCCTAACATGTGTTATATTGAAAATTATTTCTATTATTTGTTCCCAGTATTTTTGCATTTTCGGGCAGTCCCACCACAAGTGCGAAAAAGACCCAACTATAGTGCAACCTCGCCAGCAGTTTGGAGAATTATCTCCACTGAAGGCGTTCGCTCCTTGAGGAGTTACGTACCACCTGGCTAGGAGTTTATAGGCCATTTCTACTGATTGTATATCTTTTGCTACTGAAAAAACCCGTCCTATAATCTTATTCCTCTGGTCATCGCTGTGTAGTGGGCCAATTTCACTTTCCCATTTTTCTAAGTACGAGGGGTACTCATGCTCCGCCTCCCGTAACAATATTTTATAAGTCTTTGATATCCTTTTCTCCAGACTAATCGGGGGATTCCATTAATTTTTCTAAGGGTCTAAATTCTCTCTTGCCGCGTAGAGGTTTTGGAAGTCTCTGTGTGAAGTGCTGTATTTGGGTGTATCGCCACTTGTCCAGTGCTCTGTGTCCCCACCTCCTAATAATTTTGTTGCAAGTGCTCATTGTATTCCCTTCCATCACATCTATCAATCTCAAATTCTCTTTATTGGACCACCTGCTAAAATATATGTATTCCTCTTTTCCTGGGGGAAAAAAATTTGTGTCTAATAATGGTATTAGTGGGGAATTATAATCCGAATTGTGTCTCTTGTGAACTAAGTCCCAGATTTTTAGTGAGTGTTTTGGGCACACTGTGGGCAACGGGAGGGGGTGAGCGAGACGGGGTAGGAATACCCCGGGAGGGGGGAGGGTGGGGGGGTGGGTGTCTTGGGGAAATGTGTAAATTGATTAGATGTAAATGGCTTATTATTTACGGCAAATGACAAATTACTTGTAAAAATGAAAATGAAAATAAAGAATATATAAAAAAAAAAGAAGCCCTACCACCACCTTTTTGCTGGTCTACCTCTTGCCCCCCGTTTTCTCCTTTTATTTCCATTTTCATCTGCCTTTTTTCTTTCTACTTGGTTTATCAATTAGTAGAACTGCTCATGATGATTTTTCCAAAGAAAGACACAAACAAATCACTTCAAGATGTGTAGGCAATTTTATAGTAATATGATGTAAACTGTATATTTTCTTTCCGTCTGATGTCAGTCTTTACTCATTATAAGCTCCTGCTTCCTTCCTTTTTATAACGATTTCTCTGGTACAGAGGACTGCCAGAGACGCAACAACAGTCACTGTGACAGCAGCAAAACAGATGCTGCAGACAAAGTGAAGGAATACTCCATGTATATCCTGGAGAGCATTTGGAAAGTTTAAAGAATATGGAGCCCAGCACAGTTAATCTCTCCTTCTGAGGATGTTAGTTGAATAGCTCTCATGTTGGTTCAATGGCTTCAGTCCTTTCTAGATCGCTGACCTTGAACTAGTAAGCAGATCATTACTTCACTTTGATATAATTTGCATGCTTGTTCTGAGTCAATGACTCATACTGGGGTCATAGACAGCAAACTAGCAGAAAGTTAAAAGTTGGAATTGAAGCCTCCATGTTTCTCTAAGTATCGGTTCCTAAGGCTGCATTCACACCTGAGCGTTTTGTCGCCTGAAGCTACAAAACGCTAGAGGTGAAAAAATCCATTATTCTCTATGGAGATGGTTCACATCTCCACTCCAAAACGCCTGAAGCCGAACGCCTGAAGCTTAAACAAGTTCAGGACCCTTTTGTGTTGCGCGAATCTGGCAGATTTGGGCGTTTTTCTTTTTTACATTGGTGACTTTTTGCTCTGCACAAAATCGTGGCAAAACGCCGTAAAAACGCTGCAATTCGCGTGATTTTTCTGCCTGAAAACGCTACGCTCAGGTGTGAATGCAGCCTTAAAGCTGACCTCCAGGATCTTCTTATCCACAAATCTTGTCCTTCAACCTCCATCTTCACCAAGAAAGGTGAGGGGTCCTTCTACACTTCCTACTGGCTGCCAAATGCTTGATCCTCCCAGGATCCAGAAATTTACAGCAGCTTGATGTCAGGAAGAGGCAACTGGTTGGTGGTCACAAACTGTAGTGCTGGCTTACCATTTATCGCTCCCAGAAGCAGTGATGGCAAGGGACAGAGATGGGGGAGTTAGGTGACTAAAAAGAAGAGGAGACTTCAGAAGGTAGGTAATTTATTAACAAGCCCCATCTAGGTGAGAGGAGGTATGAAACAAAAGAATCCTGTATAGCCATGGATTTTTTCTTTTGGGCATATAGTCAATAGTACCACAAATTAAATTCTTAGAACCATAAGAAGCTTGATAGGACGCAACCGAAGAATGAGGTTTGGAATATTTGGATCTGCCATCTTGCATACAGTGCCTTTTGGGTTTAAGATTTGGGTGGGCTGATGCATCCCCTTTACGGATGGAAGGATTCAATGCAGGGGCAGACTGACAACTCATGGGGCCCCTGGGCAATAGGAGATTATGGGGCCCCCAGGCAATAATAGATTATGGGGCCACACAGTATACAATCACACAGTATACACATACATGTACGCACAGTATACACAGACATGTTTCTATTGGCTGAGAAGGTACTGGAGAGGTGGGGCAGCTATAATCTCTGGATTTTTAGACCAAAAGGATGTCGGTAAGGGACATTTCAGAAACAGATGTAAAAAAAAAAAAAAAAAAAAACACAGATTTTTACATACTGTCACTGGCAACCCTGATGGGGCCCCCTAGTGGCCCGGGGCCCTCGGGAAGTGCCTGAGTGGCCAAATGGTCAGTCCACCCCCCTGATTCAATCTAGATTCAAACCTTTGTATGCATATATTGTCCTTAGCTTCTGAAGCTGTTATTTTTGGTTTAGATGTGCCAATTAGAAACTTTAAACTATACTAATTTCCGCTCCTTGGTTCTGTTAATAAAACCAACTCGTTTGTGATTCCCTGAGAACAGGTCTTGGAAACATTAACAAAAAACCCCTTATGATGGTCACTTACTAATACAAATGAAAATGATTGAAAGAAAGAACAACCTACCATTAAATCCATACTAAACACACACTGTTTAGTTTACATTGTCCCTTCTATTTCTGTATATGGAGTACCTTTTTCTTAATCATTATATGGCTGTCATATGACCCAGATCTTTCCCAGCCTGTCTGCAGGGAAACATAAGCAGGAGGAGCTTCTAGTCATCTGCTGCTGGTCACATTTAACAAGAAAAAGCATTTGAAATACAGAGTAGAAATCAATAAATAATATCAATGAACAGTTTTAAATTGTCATACTAATAAATAATTTAAATTAAATCTTTATTTTGTGGAGTGGGTGGATTTTTTGCTAGTCACAGGCTGTGCAAGGCCCTCCAGCCTGTGTCTGAATAACAGGGAGGTGAAACCTCCGTTAATCTACATGTAATATCCCACTCCCAGTGAGTTAACCACTTCAGCCCCGGAAGGATTTACCCCCTTCCTGACCAGAGCGTTTTTTTGCGATTTGGCACTGCGTCGCTTAAACTGACAATTGTGCGGTCGTGCGACGTGGCTTCCAAACAAAAATTGACTTCCTTTTTTTTCCCACAAATAGAGCTTTCTTTTGGTGGTATTTGATCACCTCTGTGGTTTTTATTTTTTGCACTATTAACAAAAAAAGAGCGATGATTTTGAAAAAAAAATGCATTATTTTTGCTTTTTGCTATAATAAATATCCCCCAAAAAAATGTTTTTCCTCAGTTTAGGCCAATGCGTATACTTCTACATATTTTTGGCAAAAAAAATAAAATAAAAAAAAAAAAAAAAAAAAAAAAAAAATCGCAATAAGCGCGTATTCATTGGTTTGCGCAAAAGTTATAGTGTCTACAAAATAGGGGATAGCTTTATGGCATTTTTATAAATGTTTTAATTTTTAATAGTAATGGCGGCGATCAGCAATTTTTATCATGACTGCGACATTATGGCGGACACATCGGACAATTTTGACACATTTTTGGGACCATTGGCATTAATACAGCGATCGATGCTATAAAATTGCATTGTTTACTGTGAAAATGTCACTGGCAGTGAAGGGGTTAACCACTAGGGGGAAGAGAGGGGTTAAGTGTGCCCTAGGGGGTGTGTTTCTAACTGTCTGGGGGCGTGGCTGTGTGTGACACCACACTGATCGCTGCTCTTGATGACAGGGAGCAGACGATCAGTGTGCTGTCACTAGGCAGAACGGAGAGATGCTGTTTACATCGGCATCTGCCCGTTCAGCTCCGTGACACGATCGCGGGTATCCCCGCGGCGATCGAGTCCACGGGACCCGCGGGCACGGTCACGGAGCTCGCGGCAGGCGTGAAACGGCGGGAAATTAAAAGTAACGCACGGGTACGTTACTTTGCCCAGCCGTGCCATTCTGCCGACGTATATGCGCCGACAGCGGTCAGCAAGTGCTTAAGCTGGTTAGTGGGCATGAAGGAGGAGGGAGGGAGTGGGCTGTCATTTACCACTGTGTATACACCCACGTGTAAATTTAACATCACATGGGCTGCTCAGATGTTATAGGGAGAAAATGCTCAGCCCAGAAAATCAATGAAAACTGAGCATGTGCAGAGTTGCCACACAAGCTGAAAAATCCCCAACTGCATGGGGGACATGGACAGGAAGGGGAGATAAAAAGCAGCAGGATCAATCAAGTTTTTTCCAGAATACATAAAACAAATATCATAGTGACCAAGTGAGTATAACAGCATGTAATATAGCATTTATTGATAGTTTTTATGATGTGGGTTAAGTGACACTTTCATTTAACTGCCAAACTAACAGATTGTATGATATTAAAGAGTTTACGATTATTGAGATAAAATAGAAATAAATCAAATACAGGAACCCCCATCAAGTAAATGAGTGTTTTCTGCTGTATCCAATAATAGTTTCTTCAACTAGACTGCCCAGAGGTCCACTGAAAATAGTGGATTATTCTATTATTATTTTTTAATTGTTGATTGAAAACATAATTTAATTTTACCAGTCAGGGTACAA
>CM053028.1:85452455-85542437 GCA_028564925.1 Lithobates sylvaticus
TAGGTTTCCTCCCCTTCTACAGAGTGATTGGTTAGAAGAGACAAGCAGCATCCCAACAACCAGCGATGTCACATGCGTGCCCGGCCACCAGCATCTTAAGAGATTGGAAGTGTAATTGTTCTCTGTTCAGACCTTCAGCATACTTCCTGGCTCCTACCCTCTGCCTGGTGCTAAAAGGTAATAGGGCACTCTGATGCAAGGGGGCACCCGCTGAAAGGGAACACACCGATGGGGCCACCTGAGTTAAAAAAGCACTCCGATAGGGACATCTGGATGTAAGAGGGCACACTGAAAATTAAAGAAGATTACTGAAATGCTATAGAAATTGTACATTCTGATGTAAGGGGGCATACTGAAAATAAATATTACTGAAATGCTATGGAAATTGTACATTGCTTATTTTTTGATAGACATAAAATGACTGCATATATACTAGGATCCGAGTCATAGAACAAACATGAAATGTGAGCTTCTGCTGGAAAAAAAGATTTTACTTACTGGACCTGCCTAACCACTTGCTTACTGGGCACTTATACCCTCTTTCTGACCAGGCCAATTTTCAGCTTTCAGCGCCCTCACAGTTTGGTCATGCAACACTGTACCCAAATTAAATTTTTATCATTTTTTTCACACAAATAGAGCTTTCTTTTGGTAGTATTTATTCATCACTGGTTTTCTTTTTTTTTTTTGCTAAACAAAAAAAAACAAAGAAAAAAAGACTGAAAATTGTGAAAAAAATCCAATTTTGTTTTCAGATTTTGTTATAAAATTTTGCAAACAAGTAATTTTTCTCCTTCACTGGTGAGGTGGCACTGATAGGTGGCACCTGACAGTGTTAAAAAAATAAATAAATAAAAAAAGGCCAGGAACCAGCTTCTGTTCACTTCCCTGATCAGCTGCCATTGGCTGAAAGCTGATCATGTGGGAAAGGGCCCGATGTGATTGGCCCTTTACCATGCTCTGTGATCAGAGTCCAAAGGACTCAGCGATCACAGAGCACTGGTGGTGCGAGAATGGGAGGACATCCATGTACACCCTCCCGGCATTTTTAAGCCCACGCTGTAGCTGTCTTTCGGATATAGCATGGGCACAAAGTGGTTAAAATTTTAATTCAAGACCCCTGCTGTCAGTAGATATATATGTATAGATAATATTTGTCTGGTATTTTTTAACTTGCTTTGAGCAGAATCAAACATTAGAGAAGTGAAAATAAGCCAAGAACTGCAGATCATTTTGCAACTGATTGTGTAAGTAACTCGTTTAACCTGTAAATATCCAGGGCTTCTTGATTAAGCTCTGTATTTTTGCTCATCGCTGTTCAGATCCCACATTTAAGCAGCAATCTGTGTTTATTTGCCTGCAATTGTTTAATGGGCGCTCTCGATGAAATAACTTTTGTTTGATTTTTCAAGCAGAAGTTGGCAGTGTTCTCTCTATAATCAGACTGTCTTTTGTGCCGAGAACAAAGTGGTTGGGGAATTCTAGGTATGCACTGAATGAGATCTCAGAGTTTTAACATCTGTCTCACATCTGTCCAGGCACCAGAAAGATTTCAATGCGCCTCTCTATGATCCAATGTATGTCTGTGTCCTTGGCCCATAGTGAGTAATTTACAGGACTCGGAAATCAGACTCTCCTAGACAGTTGCACTAAACCAGGTGGGTACCAAATTTAGGATAACAGATACTCCTCTTTTAACGACTGCTCAGACTTACGACCAGCTCTCCCCACCCGAACGACGCGATGTACATAATTGTATTGCAGAATTTTTGTTTGCGTTCTGTACTTAAAAAATTAAAAAACAACGTCATTGAGCAGGAGTTTTGCGTTTAGGCCTTTTTTTCACAATACAGTACAGTACAGTACTTAAGAATGCTTAAAATATTGATTACTTGTGGCTCCTCGTTTAACAAGCAGGTCATTGGAACGGAACCTGGTCGTTAAGTGAGGAGGGCCTGTACATAAAATAAAAAAACTTTTTGGAAAATCAGATAAAAAAAAAAAAAAAGCGAAAAGCGAACTTCACCAGGAAAATATAGGAGGCTCCCACTACTGACTTCTAATAATAATCTACTGTAGATACCTTGTTGTCATTCTGATCCAACAGCTTTAATACTTTAGAAAGATAAGGAGTTCTGTCTTCATTATGGCTTTCTAATCCGCTTGCTTGATCTGGGTCAGTGACTTGGAAAATACTAAAGCCAGAGTAGGCCAGACTAAAACTCTTAACAATGCCAGCAATGGCAGCCTCAAACAGTGCATCCGGAAAGTATTCACAGCGCTTCACTTTTTCCACATTTTGTTATGTTACAGCCTTATTCCAGATTAAATTCATTATTTTCCTCAAAAAATTCTACAAACAATACACCATAATGACAATGTGAAGAAAGTGTTTGGAAACAGGATGCACCTGAGCTAAATTTTGAGCGTCATGGCAAAGGATATGAATACTTATTTATATGGGATTTCTTTAGATTTTTTTTATTTTAATAAATTTGCAAAGATTTCACTGATCATTCTTGAGATGTTTCTACAACTTGATACGAGTCCACCTGCAGTAAATTCAGTTGATTGGACTTGATTTGGAAAGGCACACACCCGTCTATATAAAGGTCCCACAGTTAACAGTGTATGTCAGAGCACAAACTAAGCCATGAAGTCCAAAGAATTGTCTGTAGACCTCCGAGACAGGATTGTATTGAGGCACAGATCTGGGGAAATCTACAGAAAAGTTTCTGCACCATTGAAGGTCCCAAAGTGCACAGTGGCATCCATCATCTGTAAATGGAAATAGTTTGGAACCACTAGACTTTTCTTCAAGTGGGCCGCCCGGCCAAAATAAACGATTGGGGGAGAAGGGCCTCGGTCAAGGAGGTGACCAAGAACCAAGAGCTCCAGTGTTTCTCTGTGGAGAGAGGAGAAGCTTCCACAAGGACAACCATCTCTGCAGCACTCCACCAATCAGGCCTGCGCGGTAAAGTGGCCAGATGGAAGCCACTCCTCAGTAAAAGGAACGACAGCCCACATGGGAGTTTGTCAAAAGACACCTGAAGGACTCTCAGACTATGAGAAACAAAAGTCTCTGGTCTGATGAAACAAAGATTGAACTCTTTGGCCTGAATGGCAAGCATCATGTCTGGAGGAAACCAGGCACCCCTCATCACCTGGCCAATACATGAAATTATATCTGATGCTTGGTCCACTTTAGGAGTTTTCTAGAGAAGATGTAATGAGATTGCTTAAAGCGTAAATCCACTTTTGTTGAGAAGAAAAACATCCCCCTCTGGGTGATCTATGTACATTGCAATGGATTATAACAACCTTTGCTGCAGATTATTATTCTGAACAAATCCATGTGTGTTTGTGCTGAGTGGGAGTGGTTTCCTAATTATTAGTCAGCTGTGGCAGCTGCAGAGCACTAATGAGGAAAATTGCTGGGCCTGCATCCCTTTAGACGTGTTCCTATTGGGAATATCTCACCAAAAATGATTTTTTTTTTGTTGCAGAGGATGCCTGAAATCTTAGGCAGACTTCTGGGAAAATTGGTGAGCCAATCACACAAGCAGGAAATTATGGTTTCTGGGGAGTGGCCAGTGCACATTCTGTGTACAGAACAACTATGTAGCTATATTGCATTGCATTTACATAAAATTACAGCAGCTGCAGATTGAAAAGGAAAGGTCATTTTTAATAACATTCAATTACAAACTGACTTGTATCGCAATTGTACATGCTATATTATTTATTCTTTATTTGCCATTTTTTTTTCCCCCAAAAAAGTGAAGTTACCCTTTAAGTGGTTTAACAGAGGTCTACACATACAAAGAAATTACCATATGCAACAGGACTCCGAAGCTGCCCATTGCTGTAGCTTGCGGGATTCGTTCCCCTTCACAAACTGGTATGTCTTACTGCAATGACAGTTGCATCTAGTAATACCAGTCCATAAAACCATTCCACAGCTATATCAAAGTATTCATAATAAAGAAAACAGGAGCTGCCAAAAGAGGAGGATGTGCACTTCGGAGATGTCCCCTGTATGAACCTTGGTGTGATAAATAAATGCAAGAATTGCATATTTCAGGTCCTGAATTTAGGTTACTAAATGTAGTTCTCATAGTTGTATCATTGTCTGCAGCAAGTATAGCAAAATGTGAACCCAGCAATTAACAGGTATGAAGAGTCTGGAAACCGACACTAATGGGTGAAACACATATCCCTTGCCATAATATCAACCTTCAGCAATCTACTGTGTTTTTAGATTTTGTCTACACAACTAGAAAGGTTGTGTTAGGCCAATGTCACAGTTGTGATCCTAATGCTGGCAACAACCAGCAACAGGAATGATATGCAGGACAGTGAATGTCAGAAAAAGTTTACCTGGTTTTCACAGGTCATTTAATTTAATGAAATTCTGTAGCACCTCCACTAGCATAGGAGCGGTGCGTCACTCATCTGACCAGCAATGGAGCAACCTCTGAAAAACTGATATTTTCACTGCACTTGTTAGTGATCCTGTGATCACAAGCGGTAGTAGGATTGCCATTTGAAATCATGGAGCCTCATACAACCTACCTTAATGCATCCGCCCCCTCCCCAACTTAGCTAAATGGCCTTTGAGAATTCATTGGAGAGTGGAACCATCAAGCTACTAACTGAACTTCTTTTACTGCCCTGAACATAGCAGGAAGAAAGTTAGCAGCAATATTCCATACAGGATATGCCAGGATGTGAATCCCTCATCAAATCGAGTGCTTCCTTCTCAGTAGCCCTCAGTGCTCCTTATCCAGCTCCTCCTCCACCTGTCATCAGTAGGGTAGGAACATGCCTGCCAATCCCAAACTTCATCTACAGGGGGGGGGGGGGGGGGGCTCATCCTGCTTCCAAGCCGTACGTAGGCCCTCCCTGCTGGGGTGGGAGTACTGCCTGCAACCCCCCTTCTAACCCAATGTGGTGTGGGCCAAAAGTACTACCTGTAAATCCCCTGCTGACCGAATAGGGTCTGGGCCAGGAGTACTGTCTGGAACTCCCCTGCTGACCCAATAACATCTGGGCTGGGGGTAATGCCTGTATCCCCCTGCTGACCCAATAAGGTCTGGGCTGGGAATACTGCCTGTCCCCCCCTATCAGCAGCCCTGAGCAATATGATCGAAAAAGTTACTTTGGCCTTATAGCATGCCTATTTGGCCTCTGAATTATGGCTTGAACCCTATATCAAAACTACAGTAAATATAACTTATTTCAGTGAAAAACAAAAGCATAAGAAGCTAAACTTCCACTTTCCATTCCAATAATATTTTGAAGTTTCACTCTTATCTTTGTCTACTGAAGACGACAGACAGACTAGTTTAAATTAGATCTGAGCCTCTCATGACAAGGATCAGGGCCCAATTCTGTGCGATCTTCTCATTAAGTATTTTAGCACAAATTTGCATCTCGTTACACTCATTAATACTGCGCCACTGTGGGATATAATGAAACCAATAATTCTTGTATGCAAAATTGGGCATATTTGTTAAATTACCTTTCCAATTAGTTATTCATTAGGTATGGGGCTGGAGGAGATCCAGAAAAAGCAATAACAATGTTTTTTTTTTTTTTTTTTTAATGCTAGGCAAATTAAAAGTAGTTATAAAAAAAAATGTAATAATGAACTCTAGAATTTCTTTTTTTTTGGATCCAAATATAGTAATATAAGTTCCATCAGTATTATGTAGAAACTGTCCACATGGCATGGATCATTTTTATTTCCTCCAAGTTTTAAAAAACGTTAATTTGATTTTGAAGCAACTTCCATAGCTTCCATCCACCACCTTTCACTACACAGTAACAAAACAATAT
Source organism: Lithobates sylvaticus (assembly GCA_028564925.1). Taxonomy (NCBI): domain Eukaryota; kingdom Metazoa; phylum Chordata; class Amphibia; order Anura; family Ranidae; genus Lithobates; species Lithobates sylvaticus. Next base: position 85,458,297 of record CM053028.1, read on the forward strand.
AATACAGCTGTATGTAAATGTAATCAGGATTATATTAAAAATAGCTTGTGAGATTGGAAATAAAATCTGTCTTTTAAGGTTTCTTCAATGACAAAAAATAAATAAAAAAATGTCTAAAGTTGCTGGGACTTTGATGTGAGTTCATACAAAGTAGTAAGAGGACAAAATTCAGAGATCTCACTGGCTCAGGTTAGGCTGCTCACAACAGACATGGCTACCCACCGTCCACTGGGTTCCACAGCACGTTACCAGGAAAAAAGGGGCGAATGGAAAGAACACCAGGTCAAAGGATAAGAGTCCAAATTCATTCATTAGTTATTAATGAAAACAGCTAAAACATTTCAGTGGTCATAAAAAAAAAAAAAAAAATACTTCCCCTTCATCAGGGCTTCAGTTAAAATAAGAACCCTAAATGTACTCAAAATAGAGCCATCCTGTATGAAACTGTGTAGGGGAGCGAACTGCTAGATCAGGAGAGTCACTAGCCAGCAGTATCCACATGGGCAATCAAGATAAGAACCTTCCTATTATTTAAAGTGATTCTAAAGGTTCTTTTTTTTTCTAAAATAACAAACAGGTCATACATACTTGCTCTGTGCAATGTTTTTTTCACAGAGTAGCCCTGATCCTCCTCTTATGGGATCCACCACCAGCACTTCTGGCTCCTCCTACCTTTGAGTAATCCCCTTAGCAAGCCACTTTTGTGGGGGGGTACTGGTGCGGGCTTGAACCCAAGCCACCCTGTGTGCTTCTATTGATACACACAGTGCTGCTCGGCCCAGCCCCCTGCTCCCTCATCATTGGATTTGATTGATGGCAGCCGGAGAGCAGTGTCGCTATAATTCCTTTTTTATTAAAGGGACCGTGCAAAAAAAAAAAGTAAAATAAGAAAAAAAATGAAAAATTCAAAGTGCCCCATCCCTCCGTGCTTGCGCACAGAAGCGAACGCATACCCAAGTCACACCCACATATGTAAACTATGTTCAAACCACACGTGAGCCATCGCTGTGATCATTGGAGCGAGAGCAATAATTGTAAAAAATGTTAAAGTGTTGCCGATGGAGATTTTTAAGTACCGTAGTTTGTTGTCATTCCACGAGTGTGCACAATTTTGAAGCATGACATGTTGGGTAACAATTTACTTGGCGTAACCTCTTTCACATTATACAAAAAAATTGGGCTAACTTTACAGTTTTCTATTTTTTAGTTCGAAAAAGTAAATTTTTTCCAAAAAAATTGCATTTGTAAGAACCGCTGCTCAAATATGGTGTGACAAAGTTAATATAATATAATGTTTGGGGGTTCTAAGTAATTTTTCGACCAAACAACAAACAAAATGTCAGAAATAGGCTTAGTCCTTAAGCGGTTAAAACTAAAAACGTCTCTTTGATTTGGTGTCCCAACTATGACAATACACCAAGGTGGTTCATTCAACGTGCTACCCTCATTCATCGGTGCCAATGTACTCAAATCCAGCACACTCAAGCAGCGTTCAATCACCATCTATTGCTATGTAGGTATAAAAGTGCTCTCGCTGTAGAAAACTTTACCCCAGTAGCTCCGGCAAGCATCATTTAGAATATCGGTGCAAACTAAATTAATTATTGCGCAGGCAGAAAGCTTAAAAAAAGAATTTACATTTTTTTCAAATTATTAATGCAATTTTTTTTTTTTTGGTGGCCCTCCACTTTAAATCCAAAAAGAATGTGAATATAAGCTGCTGGCAACAACACAACAGGACAGTTGGTGATAGAAACAAAAATAGCATAAGTTGCCACGCTAATCAAAGTAATACAAACAGTGAAAACAAAGTCCATAAACGTCTCATATTGATCTCCAAACACAAAAAAAATATAGGTGAACACAGTCTATTGAGTAAATATCCAATGTGAATGAACATATACTTCGTAAAAATTTTACCCAGGCGCACCTCCCGCCTTGAATCTTATGAATTGCTTACCAGAGGTCTAGACGCCAAATTTTAAGAGCGTAGGTAATGCACAGAAAATATATTCAGTTCCCTCCCCAATGGAGGAGCTACGGGTGACATCACCCGCAGTCAACTTTTTGGTGTATAGCTTGTACTATGAGCGTTCATCGTATGCACTTGTTACAAGTGCTAGACTTGTAAGTTTTTACTTTTTTTAATAAATTGTATTATAAAAACAGAAAGCACTAGATGTTGCTTTGTTTTATTTCTGCATGTACACCATGGATGGATTCCTATCGCTGCTGCCGAGTGTCAACTGGAGGAATTGTGTTCCCATATTGGGGAAGGTGTATTGAGGCCATATTGGTCTAAACTAGGGATGCACCGAAATTTTCGGCACATTGCAAAATATTGCAGATAATTGAGCCAAAAATGGGGCGGGCCCCCGCCCCTGGTGCCACCCATTGCAGGGATGTCATCCTGGTGCACCCCAGTCCTCCCCTCCCTCCTCCTCTCCTTCCTTCTACAAAGCGGCGATCTCCGTGTGTCACGGAGCTGAACTGCACAGGCCGCAGTAACAATGTCCCCGCCTCCTGTGACAGACGGCACACTGATCCAATGGTGGGACATTGAATCAGTGTGATGTGATCACAGGAGGCAGGACATTGTTACTGTGACCCAGGCAATTCAAATACAGCTCTGTGACACACGGAGATCGCCACTCTGATCTGGGCACTGGCAGGCTGCACGACGGGCACAGGCAGGCTGCATGATGGGCACAGACAGGCTGCAACTGACAGGCACAGGTGAGGCTGTATCATGACTGCAGTCTCTGACCATCTCCTGTCGTAGGTCTGCAGTCTCTGACCATCTCCTGTCGTAGGTCTGCAGTCTCTGACCATCTCCTGTAGTAGGTCTGCAGTCTCTGACCATCTCCTGTAGTAGGTCTGCAGTCTCTGACCATCTCCTGTAGTAGGTCTGCAGTCTCTGACCATCTCCTGTAGTAGGTCTGCAGTCTCTGACCATCTCCTGTAGTAGGTCTGCAGTCTCTGACCATCTCCTGTAGTAGGTCTGCAGTCTCTGACCATCTCCTGTAGTAGGTCTGCAGTCTCTGACCATCTCCTGTAGTAGGTCTGCAGGCTCTGGCCATGTCCTGTAGTAGGTCTGCAGGCTCTGGCTATGTCCTGTAGTAGGTCTGCAGGCTCTGACAATGTCCTGTAGTAGGTCTGCAGGCTCTGACAATGTCCTGTAGTAGGTATGCAGTCTCTGACCATCTCCTGTAGTAGGTCTGCAGTCTCTGACCATCTCCTGTAGTAGGTCTGCAGTCTCTGACCATCTCCTGTAGTATGTTTGCAGTCTCTGACCATCTCCTGTAATATGTCTGTTCAGCTTGCATTGGACTAGTCTGTACAAAAGGATTTGCGCTGAATATATATTTTATTGTTGATGTACAAAAATATCAGTGGTTCCCGGGAACTGGTCCACATATTGGTAGGCTCGACTTGCATTGTAACATCACAGACATGGACTTCGTCCTACGCATTTCGTCAGAGCTGATGTCATCGGGGCAGAATATAAAGTCAAAACGAATAGACAAGTAAAATACAGATGGTGTGTCACATAAGTGTCAAAATGGCAAGTAAAGGATGGTGGATGTCTGTATTTTAGAGCTGGTAGATGCCATGGCCCCATCTAGAGCTGTTCACAAATTGCTCAGTTTGCTTCTGTTTTACGCTCGGAAGAGCATTGTACTCAGGTGGAGGGCCTCTTCCTTACCTACTCTCAACAGTTGAAGTCACTGGTTAATTCGATCATCCCGCTGTATAAAGAAACCTACACATACGGGGCTGCCCGAAAAAATCTAACAAGGTGTGGGATATATGGTTAGACTCCGATACCACTGTGACTCTACAGGAAGACCCTGACACTAATCAAACCTAATAAGTCCTAAACAGGTGGAAGTAAGGGTCCACATATCCTACAGATATGGCAATGTGGCCACACAGTACGTTCCTTACGCAACTCGGGGGATTGACACAGCGGAGATTAGTAAATGCTTAGGGGTTTGTTGACAAGGGATTTTTTCCCCAACACCCATACTGTTAAGTGTGAGTGAGTACCTTCCATCCTTTTTATTTAAGCAGCAAGTTTTAGGATGTTAAGTTTTATGTTGTTGCCGTTATGTATGTTCTAGTTAGGTTTTCCTTGTTGCATTTTTTTTTTTTTTTGTTTGTTTTGAGCCGGGGTATGATCCCGCTGACGAAGTCCCACCCACATGGGACGTAACGCGTACGGATGGACGTGACGTCACCCTCAGCCATCGCAGATTCTTTGTACACGCTGTATCACCAGGCACTTGGTTTAAGTGCTATTTTGTGAGTTTTATTCATTTTTATTCCCTTTAAATTTATATAATTATATATATATATATATATATATATATATATATATATATATATATATATATATATATATATATATATATATATATATATATATATGCAGAGAGCATTATGTATTGCTTAAAGGGTCCATTCAGTTAGGTGAGCTGCCATCATCTTCATTGGTGGAGGTTTTGATTTTCCCACAAAGTCACCTGCATGCAATACTTGTAGTTCATCACGGAACACTGCACAGACTGTTTTATATTTATATTATTTTTCATTATGGACTAGTATATTTAGTGCTGCACTGCCTGTTTTAAGATTTGAGCCGGGGTATGCCTAGAGGCTCTGTATCTGAACCGTTTTTTCCTTTTGCTTCGACAAAAACAATAAAAACAAAAAAAATGGTAAGTAGAAAGATGTTCAATTAAGAACAGCAATACGTTCCCATTATAGACCATGCCCGCTAGTGGGACATACCAGTGCTACATCTGGGAACCCCCTTGTTTCATAACAGCCACTAACCACTTAACAGGAAATAAAAAGATCACAATCGTGATAAATTAAGCGGTACCATGCCGTCGCTCAACAAATCAAAGGAGAAATAATATAGGGAGAAGGTAGAGAAGAGAAAAGAAGAAAGTAAAAGAGTGAGGCCGAAGCCCATCCAAAGGCCCTTCTGGTCGCCATGATGCCCATCGTATAGTCAAAGGTTGTAGTTAACGGATCCAGGGATCCAAAATCCTCTCAAACCTCGAGGCGGTACCTTTCAATTTTCAGCTGTTTTAACAGCACTAGGAAATAGCTTTGAGACCATCACTGAAAGGCAAATGTAACACAAATTAAAGTGTTACTAAACCCATAACAGTAAAATCAGTCTGTATATGCAGTAAAGCATGCTTGTTATACTCACTGTGGAACCTAAGGGACCAATCCTCTGCACTGTGTAAAAAGTGGTTTGATCCAGTCTTCTCTGATCCTCACCTTCTTCCACAGTCCCCAATCCATCCCGATAAAACAGAGACAGCAAGCTGCACATGCTCCGTTTGGTGTCTTGGGATAGTGCATGTGATCAGCACCAGGCTAATCAGCACTGTCCAGACAGAGGATGAGGGGTCCTGTAGCCTCAAAGGACAGTCAGAGTAGAATGAAAACTCATCCTACACGCTTTAACCAGACACTGATAGAAGTCAGAAGACTGCTATATACTGCTGATGAGAAAAGGTATTTAGCAGTTTATATTTACAAAAATAATTGCATTTCCATGTTCTGTGTACTGTGAGAGACCAGATATAGTGAATGCAGGGTCCTGGGTTTAGTAACACTTTAACATTACCCATTTATTTTATTTAACTTAAAAACATAATTTTTTAAAGAACACTGTTTTACCCATTCGATTTTTCCCCAGCACGTTTCAACATTCTGTAGACACAGCTGTAATTTTCTTTCAGCAATTAGCAAAGTTTGATAATTTCCCACTGGACACAAGGCATATTTCAACAGCTTGCAAAGACATGATTGAGATTCGTGATTAATGAGAATAAAACATGCTGGGGTGAGAGAGAGTCAAAATAAACTGGTGTGCTGCCCCTAGCAGAAAGGCTCTTTAACCAAAGAAACGGCCTGTCTATGAGAATAAGAATGAAAAGATGTTTGCAAAAGTCCAAAACTATGAAATAAAGGGTGTGAGTGAATAGATTTCATGGAATACACATAATTTAACATGACTTGACCTTGCCTGAAAAGTGCATAAGATAGTAATGGTGCTACAGTGTAGGCACATTATGGTGGACCCTTCAAACTATGGGGGAGATTTAGAAAAACTGGTGCACACAGAATCTGGTTACCGTGCACACCCGCACCAATCAGCTTCCAACTTCAGCTTGTTCAATTAGGGCTCTTTCACACGGACGGACCATATGTCCGTTTTTCATCCTTCCGTTTTCGGATGAAAAAACGGACATACAGGTATCCCTATGGGATAGCGGGTGTCAGAGGATGAGCATCCGCTGACACCCGCTCTCGTCCGTGCCCGCCATGCTCCGTTTCTGCAGACGGAGGAAAACCCAATTTTTTCATCCGTCTGCAGAGCGGATCGGGTGACGACGGACTCTACGGTCCGTCGTCACCCGATCTCCCATAGGGGAGAGCGGCGCTCTGACAGGTCCGTCCCTGCACGGATCCGCCCTGCACTGATCCGCCCTGTGTGAAAGAGCCCTTAGGCTTTGACAATAAAAGCTAGAAGATGATTGGTTACTATGCACAGCTGCACCAGATTCTGTGTGCACCAGTTTTAGTAAATTTCCCCATGTCCCCTGGGAGCCCCTCTGATCCTAGGGCCAAGCTATACACAGGATCTTGACGTTTCTTCAAGTTGAGAATAAACCCTGCTCCCTCTAATGCAATGGTTAACAGCTCGAGAGTTTATCATTCATTCTGCTAGTGGCATTTAACAGAAAAATGTTAGGGGGAGCTTTCTCTGGTCAAAAGTAAAGGTTTAATCTGGACTTTGGGAGAAATCAAGGCAGCCTGGGGCTAGGATCCAAGGGGCTTCACATGGACCACTTCGAACTGTTGAGTATGTGCTGGCAACGCAAGGTGCTTACACTTCAGAACTGTTATCTTAGAAAGTTGTTAGGCTAGGTCTGGTTCACATTAAGTTGCTAGGAGTGGGCAATTTTGGAAAAAAACATATGGAGAACATTTTCATTGTCTTAATAAGCTTCCCTGACATTCCATATGTGATGCATTTTTAAGCCTTAGCCTTCTAAATATCAATTTTTGCCATAAAAGATAGCATACATAATAGTAACAATGTTAAAAATATGCGATTTTCAAAGTAAATAATAAAAATATTGGCTAGCCACATTTGGCTTGATGTCAGCCTGGGTGAAGCGAGTATCCTTGGAGGCCACAACAAGCATTTCAGACTTTGTAAACATTCATTCCAACTGGACGTGGCCAATTGTTTCGCAATGAAAAATTGGAAGGTGTTAACCATGTGCATGCAGTTCGTGTCCATCAGTTGTATTTTGTGATCAGTTCTGGTGGATTCCAGGACAAAAGACATCAAAGAAATGTATGCCCGAGTTCCACTCATACTTGGCAGAAGAGACACTGCACTGTCTGAGTCAGTCACCCACCAATACACAGGACACATATGAATAATGCACCATGCTCAGCAAGAGTAAGATGAAAGCAGAACTACCATGCACATCAAGTGGAACATTATCTTTTAAGGCTGAACTCTGATCCTAAATAATCACAAGGGATTATAAATCCACTTTGTGTGTACCTGTAAACGTAGCAATGACATCATCACTGTTCTGAACATAGCCTGTGCAGACAACAGAGCTGTGGGAGGGATGCAGTAGGCCCACCCAATATGCGCCGTCTACAGAAAAATACAGGAGGGGGCGGCAGTCAACCTGCCCAAGAAGAAAGAGTGTCAGGGACCGTTTTTTATTCCTGCACAGAGACAAACTTTTACACTGGATTACAGCACGGGTCTGAAAGAAAGACACAGAGCTCACCAAGATTAAAATAAGAGTATACATTAAGGTTGCCAGATTCTTAAAATTAAATCCAAGGACACCCTACTAACTACTGTATGCCCATAAAAACTGCACCCTAATTTGTAGCCACCCACAAAATACACACACACATTTTTTTTACATGCCCTGTAAAAATTGCCCAAAAGGAGAATGATGTGGTGCTCCTAGCAGGTCGTGGTGAGTTGTGGGTGTGGCAAAATAGCGTTGAAATTGGGCAGGACTTAAAAGTGTATGATTAAATAAAACCTAAATCTATGCTGTTATGGGTCAACAGAGTGAAAGCATAGAGTTCAGGGGTCAGGATTAAGTAAGGAATAGAGATCAGAATTAAGTAACGAATAGAGATCAGGGGTCAGGATTAAGTAACGAATAGAGATCAGGGGTCAGGATTAAGTAACGAATAGAGATCAGGGGTCAGGATTAAGTAACGAATAGAGATCAGGGGTCAGGATTAAGTAACGAATAGAGATCAGGGGTCAGGATTAAGTAACGAATAGAGATCAGGGGTCAGGATTAAGTAACGAATAGAGATCAGGGGTCAGGATTAAGTAACGAATAGAGATCAGGGGTCAGGATTAAGTAACGAATAGAGATCAGGGGTCAGGATAAAGTAACGAATAGAGATCAGGGGTCAGGATTAAGTAATGAATAGAGATCTGGGGTCAGGATTAAGTAATGAATAGAGATGCAGTGGTTAGGATTAAGTAAAGCAGAGATTTCACAGGTCAAGATTAAGTAACATAGAGAGTTTAGTGGTCAAGCAAGGAAGGTAAGGTAAGGTAAGGTAAGCAGCAAGGTATTCACAGATTGCAACTTGTCTAAATCATCCGCAGGAGCCCAGAATCGTCCTGAGGAGCCCGTGGTGTAGTATAAAGTTTGCAGTGCTCAGGCTCCAGCTCATCAAACTGCAAGCATCAATCAAAAATGGCATGGCTGGAGTGGTGTGTATATGTGCGGCAGCAATAATCTCTGTGCACGTGCAGGGTGCTCTAGCGACAATTTTCATTTCTGCTTAAAGGATGATACAAGTCAGAGTCTGCGCACTGAAAATTTCACTGTGCCCAGCTACTGGGACAAATCTGGGGATGCCCATTTCCAGGGGACAGACTCCTCACAACAAGGACTGTACCCAGAAAACATTGACAAATGGCAACCTTAATACACATGCCTCTTGTAATTACCGTATTTATCGGCGTAGAACACGCACTTTTCCCCCTTAAAATCAGGGGAAAATCGTGGGTGCGTGTTATACGCCGACCCCCGCCGATTGTCAGCCTCCCGGCCTATCTCGCCGACTTTCGGCAGCTCTCGGCTGTTCTCGCCGGCTTTTGGCCGCTTTCGCAGTCCTGCATGAGCCGCCGAAAACGTCCAAAATCGGCCAAAAGCCGGCGAGAGTGTCGGAAAGCTGCGAGAACGTCCGAAAGTCGGCGAGAGTGGCCAAAAGCTATCGAGCGCCGCCGAGATACACAGGACATCCTGCTCTATCTCAGCTGTGCCATTTTTAAATGTAAATGACACTGGGGCAAGGCTGCAATGACAAGGCTGCAGATGGGGGCTGACAAGGCTGCAGATGGGGGCTGACAAGGCTGCAGATGGGGGCTGACAAGGCTGCAGATGGGGGCTGACAAGGCTGCAGATGGGGGCTGACAAGGCTGCAGATGGGGGCTGACAAGGCTGCAGATGGGGGCTGACAAGGCTGCAGATGGGGGCTGACAAGGCTGCAGATGGGGGCTGACAAGGCTGCAGATGGGGGCTGACAAGGCTGCAGATGGGGGCTGACAAGGCTGCAGATGGGGGCTGACAAGGCTGCAGATGGGGGCTGACAAGGCTGCAGATGGGGGCTGACAAGGCTGCAGATGGGGGCTGACAAGGCTGCAGATGGGGGCTGACAAGGCTGCAGATGGGGGCTGACAAGGCTGCAGATGGGGGCTGACAAGGCTGCAGATGGGGGCTGACAAGGCTGCAGATGGGGGCTGACAAGGCTGCAGATGGGGGATGACAAGGCTGCAGATGGGGGATGACAAGGCTGCAGATGGGGGATGACAAGGCTGCAGATGGGGGATGACAAGGCTGCAGATGGGGGATGACAAGGCTGCAGATGGGGGATGACAAGGCTGCAGATGGGGGATGACAAGGCTGCAGATGGGGGATGACAAGGCTGCAGATGGGGGATGACAAGGCTGCAGATGGGGGATGACAAGGCTGCAGATGGGGGATGACAAGGCTGCAGATGGGGGATGACAAGGCTGCAGATGGGGGATGACAAGGCTGCAGATGGGGGATGACAAGGCTGCAGATGGGGGATGACAAGGCTGCAGATGGGGGATGACAAGGCTGCAGATGGGGGCTGACAAGGCTGCAGATGGGGGCTGACAAGGCTGCAGATGGGGGCTGACAAGGCTGCAGATGGGGGCTGACAAGGCTGCAGATGGGGGCTGACAAGGCTGCAGATGGGGGCTGACAAGGCTGCAGATGGGGGCTGACAAGGCTGCAGATGGGGGCTGACAAGGCTGCAGATGGGGGCTGACAAGGCTGCAGATGGGGGCTGACAAGGCTGCAGATGGGGGCTGACAAGGCTGCAGATGGGGGCTGACAAGGCTGCAGATGGGGGCTGACAAGGCTGCAGATGGGGGCTGACAAGGCTGCAGATGGGGGCTGACAAGGCTGCAGATGGGGGCTGACAAGGCTGCAGATGGGGGCTGACAAGGCTGCAGATGGGGGCTGACAAGGCTGCAGATGGGGGCTGACAAGGCTGCAGATGGGGGCTGACAAGGCTGCAGATGGGGGATGACAAGGCTGCAGATGGGGGATGACAAGGCTGCAGATGGGGGATGACAAGGCTGCAGATGGGGGATGACAAGGCTGCAGATGGGGGATGACAAGGCTGCAGATGGGGGATGACAAGGCTGCAGATGGGGGATGACAAGGCTGCAGATGGGGGATGACAAGGCTGCAGATGGGGGATGACAAGGCTGCAGATGGGGGATGACAAGGCTGCAGATGGGGGCTGACAAGGCTGCAGATGGGGGCTGACAAGGCTGCAGATGGGGGCTGACAAGGCTGCAGATGGGGGCTGACAAGGCTGCAGTTGGGGGCTGACAAGGCTGCAGATGGGGGCTGACAAGGCTGCAGATGGGGGCTGACAAGGCTGCAGATGGGGGCTGACAAGGCTGCAGATGGGGGCTGACAAGGCTGCAGATGGGGGCTGACAAGGCTGCAGATGGGGGCTGACAAGGCTGCAGATGGGGGCTGACAAGGCTGCAGATGGGGGCTGACAAGGCTGCAGATGGGGGCTGACAAGGCTGCAGATGGGGGCTGACAAGGCTGCAGATGGGGGCTGACAAGGCTGCAGATGGGGGCTGACAAGGCTGCAGATGACAAGGCTGCAGATGGGGGCTGACAATTTTGCGATTCAGCACTGCGTCGCATTAACTGACAATTGCGTTGTTGTGTGACATGGCTCCCAAAAAAATCCTTTTTTCCCCACAAATAGAGCTTTCTTTTGGTAGTATTTGGTAGATCACCTCTGCGGTTTTTATTTTTTGCGCTATAAACAAAAAAAAGGAGTGACAATTTTGAAAAAAAAGCAATATTGTTTATTTTTTGCTATAATAAATATCCCCAAAAAAATATATTAAAAAAAACATTTTTTTTCCTCAGTTTAGGCCGATGCGTATTCTTCTACATATTTTTGGTAAAAAAAATAAATAAAAAAAATCGCAATAAGCGTTTATTGATTGGTTTGCGCAAAAGTTATAGGGTTTACAAACTAGGGGATAGTTTTATGCCATTTTTATTAATATTTTTTTTTTTTTTACTAGTAATGGCGGCAATCAGCGATTTTTATCGTGACTGCGACATTATGGCGGACACATTGGACACTTTTGGCGCTATTTTGGGACCATTCACATTTATACAGCGATCAGTGCAATTAAAAATGCACCGATTAGTGTGTAAATGTGACTGGCAGTGAAGGAGTTAACCAGGAGGGGGCGCTGCAGGGGTTAAGTGTGTCCTAGGGATGTGTTCCAACTGTGGGGGGGCTATGTGTGACACGACACTGATCACCGCTCCCGATTACAGGGAGCTGTGATCAGTGACAGTGTCACTAGGCAGAACAGGGAAAAGCTTGTTTACATCAGCATTTCCCCGTCCTTCCTCTCTGTGAGATGATCGCGGGTATCCCCGCGGGACATCGAATCCGCGGGACCCGCAGAGCTCGCGGCGGGCGCGCGCCTCTGCTATCCGGACCTCGCGAGATCACGTACAATAACCTGATTTCACGCAGCGGAGTCAACCTGCCACAGTAAAACTGCAATGGCTGGTCCGCAAGTGGTTAAGTAAATTATTTTTTCTGACAATGCAACTTTAGTCTGCATACACCTTTATAGTCCTCTGATCCCTTCTGTATTGATTTGTATTGTAACTGTACTGTCTAGCCCCCATTTTGTAAAGCGCTGCGTAAACTGTTAATAATAATAATATTATTATTATTCAAGATTTATATAGCGCCAACAGTTTGCGCAGTGCTTTACAACATGAGGGCAAACAGTACAGTTACAATACAATTTAATACAGGAGGAATCAGAGGGCCCTGCTCGTTAGAGCTTACAATCTAGGAGGGAGGATCAAGTGATACAAAAGATAACAGCTAGGGGGGGATGATCTGATGGAGAAAGTACAGTTATTAGGTGGGGGCCAGATAGGCTTCTCTGAAGAGAAGGGCTTTCAGGGATTGTCGAAAAGCAAGCAGAGTAGGCGATAGTTGGACAGATTGGGGTAGGGGGTTCCAGAGGATGGGAGAGGCTCGGAAAAAGTCCTGGAGGCGTGCATGGGAGGAGGAAACGAGGGAACTAGAGAGCAGGAGGTCTTGGGAAGAACGTAGGGAATGAGTAGGTTGGTGTTTTGAGACTAGGTTAGGTATGTAGCTGGGGGACGAGTTGTGGATGGCTTTGTGAGTTATTAGAATTTTAAAATTAAAATTTGTTGGGCGAGTGCAAGCCAGTGAAGGGATTGGCAGAGAGGGGTAGCAGACACAGAGCGGTTGGTAAGGTGGATGAGCCTGGCAGCAGCATTCATGATGGACTGAAGGGGGGATAGACTATTTAAAGGTAATCCCGTGAGGAGGGAGTTGTAGTAGTCGAGGTCGGAGATGACCAGGGAGTGAACTTTACAAAATTTACATAATAATTAATAATAATAATATTCGATTCAGATATCGAAATTATTAGTCTGACAACCAATCAAAATAAGCACGGTATGTGTCATAACAGCAGACAAATGTAATGTCCACATAATCAGCGGTCTTATTATATATTGTCACCTAATGAAAACCATAATAACTAGAGCACTGGTAAGGGAATGTCGGCGATTTGGAGATCCCCTGCCCAGTGTGGATCTAATAATAAAGCTCTAAGTGAATACAAGCAGACTATCCTGTCAACATTCCTCACAACATGAAAGAAAAAAAAAAAAAAAGAAGTCTTTATGCTTGAAGGAGCGCTGTGTGAAATTTCCTCAATTTGCTTCCAGAAGCAATTTGAAAATTGCTTTTCTAAACAGCAATGCTAATAGCTGCTCAATATAATACCCCATTCTAAAGAGCAGGCAAGGTTGCCTTTCTCATCTTGTTCTCCATGTGCCATTACGACTCACCGGGTCAATCTGGGTTTAAGAGATTGGAGCCAGTAAGTAGAAATTCAAACAATGCCTAAGAAACATATCAATAATGACAAGTGATTTCAAAGAAAAGTGTATGCATCCGGATACGGATTGAGCACTTATCTCGATACATATCCTATCTAGCATCAGATTACTGGGGTGAATAACGAGGATAAAAACTGCATCAATTGTTCCGTTTCATGCATGGGGCAAGCTAAACACATTATGTGTCGCAATTTCTCCAAATGTGCCTCCCATTATGTACTGAGCCATGTTAAATCGCTATGCCATGGCATATTATGCTCTGCACTGTTGGCATTTGCTTACAATGTAAATACATAATCCATTGAGGTATGTTTATGGAGGATAACGATTCTTGGATATATCGTAAGGGTGGATAGCAGTTTTCATCAAGAACCACACACTGGGGCTGATTTACTAAAACTAGAGAGTGCAAAATCTGGTGCAGCCCTGCATGGAAACCAATCAGCTTTCAGGTTTTAGAGCCCTTTCACACCACACTGCCCATAGCGGCGGCGGTAAAATGCTGCTATTTTTTAGGGCGTTTTACCGTCGTATTTGCGGCGCATTTCAGCCGCTAGCGGGGCGCTTTTACCCCCCGCTAGCGGCCGAGAAAGGGTTAAAACCCCCGGCAATACGCTGCAATAGCTCAGTATGGTGCACTCCCATCCTCAGTGTGGGCATCTGAAGCTCACTGGTATCTTCTGGGATACAGCACTGCTGGCTATTTTGCACATGTGCATATCATACAAAGCATGGGGCAGCGAGGCGATGCTACATACATATATTTATATATACAGTCTGTTTCCTTGTTCTTTGGAATCTGCAGGGAAAGATCCTTGGGAGGGGCTTCCATTATTCTGCTTTTGTATGCATTCTAAAGTGTAAGTCTGTGGGCCCAGTCCAGTTTCAAAAGGGCAATTCAAATTAAATTATAAAATGTCAAAAAAATTAAGAAATGTTTTAAAGGCTCCCTATAAATCTTTATCCAACAGATGTGTATTTTTTGTGCATTAATATGGTGTGGGCATAGATGATTGACACTGTACTTTACAGGTATTAGCAATTACAGTACATTAGATATATTTAATACTAACCTATTAAAACTATGCATTTTTGTGACTTTATTAGTGAATGTAACCAATCCACATACTATATCCCACCCGATAGTGTTTAGCAATAGAAGGACATGTAGGTGGAAGAGTGTCATTTACCACTCTGTATAGCCCCATGTGTGGCTCTATAGTCACATGGGCTGCACATATAAGAAAAAGGAGAAAAATGAAGATCTTAGAAGGGAACTGAAATATAAGCATGCTCAGTAAAGTACACCAGCATGTCTACACAATCTCAGACTGCAATGGGGGCAAAGAGAAGATGAGAGGGACAGCTGAAGGCAGGATCAACCAGGTATATTTCACTTTACACAAAACAAATGTTTTAGTGGCTTTGTAATTATGCACACTTTGGTATATAGCATGCAATGAGAGTTTTTCATAGTCTGGGTTTAAGGACACATAGCCCCATTTCTGGATAGCTGGTATGGCTACATAGCCTTACTTTTGGAGATCTGGTATGGGTACACAGCACCTCTTTTGAAGAGGTGGCATTGGTATTTAGCCCCAATTCTGGAGAGGTGGTATGCGTACAAAGTCCAACTTCTGGAGGGGTGGAATGGTACACAGCCCCATTTCTGGATAATTGGTATGGGCACACAGCCACATTTCTGGAGAGGCGATATGGATACACAGACGATATGGATACACAGACACTTCCAAAAGGTGGTATGAGTGCAAGGTCTCATGTATGGCACTTGTGGTATATACACATTTAGGCCTCTAATAAAGCTGAACAAGAAAAGCATCTATACAATTATAACGGTTCTTGGCAAGACAAATTAAATTGTAAATTTTCTATGCCACAGTCCTACCTTTAAAATGTTCTGGGTTTCATTCCACTTATTGGTCCATTCTTTAGTCAACTCTTCAACCTGAAAGATAGTGGATATGTTTTAGTAATAGAACATTTCATCACAGAAGTTACAAGACCACTCCATTCCAGCAAGTAGCCTGGACACCTATGGAGCAAGCCAAGCACCTTTTTCACATGTGACAAGGCCAGGACTAGAAAGCACCCAGCAACAATGCCAGTGATATCAATATGTTTGGGGGGTAAATTTGCAGCACATCATGAATACAGGAAGCGCAATTTTGCTTAAGCATTTCTTACAGTCACTCAATACTTTTTCATATCAGCTTTGACTAAGACTAGTGCTAGCCAAACACGTCAGATGATGAGAAGATGAGAGGAAGCTCTGATAACTTCCAACATCCAATCATATGCAAGCAAAAGTACAGTTTTTATAATTTTCCTTGCATGTAATTGGGTATTTTTGGCAAAGTGGATGTTCATCACATTCACTAAGCTCTAGGGAAAATTCTCTTGCACAGTGCAATTTCCCTTGCAAAGTGAACAGCCTATTTGCCTTTAGTAAATAAACTCCCTAAATTTAAGCAGAATATTACTCAAACTATTTATACACTACCAACCACCCATCAAGTGTTTTTGTGTGGGTTTTGTTTAATAATCTTATTAAATCAATTTCTTAATGTATTTAACATTCCAGCATCAGGACCTGCTGCAGCTTCACCCTACATGGACACTGCAATTTCTCTAAACTCTACAGGGAAAAATGAAGGCATGCGATTTGTATACAGGAAGTTTTTTCCAATGTGCTGCATTTTAAAACTAGAGAAACAGCCTTTCTGGCTTGCTTTATTTAGGGGCCTAAATTAGAATAAAAGGTAGATTCAGTGTAGGCACTAGATCATCATTTTGCATGGGGAACAATAGAAAAAGCAAAAAGAGACATATAGAGTATTTGCACCCATAGATTCTGTGTATAACTGCATCTTCCATTAATCTGCAAATGTATGAGCACTAGGGATGGGCGAACGGTTTGGCCCGAGCATAAGTTCGGATGTTCTGCGAACATTGAACAATATGCAGTGTTCTGGGCAAATTCGAAAGCCGCCGAAACACTGTTAAAAAGTCTATGGGGCACTAACATGAAGAAGCAAAAGTGCTCATTTTAAAGGCTTATATGCAAGTTATTGTCATAAAACGTGTTTGGGGACCTGGGTCCTGCCCCAGGGGACATGTATCAATGCAAATTCTTTTTTTTTTTTTTTTAAACAATTTTTTTTAATGCTTAAAGTGAAACAATAAAAATGAAATATTCCTTTAAAAATCGTGCCTTGGGGGTGTCTATAGTATGCCTGTAAAGTGGCGTATTTTTCCCGTGTTTAGAACAGTACCACAGCAAAATGACATTTCTAAAGAAAAAAATTGTCATTTAAAACTGATCGCAGCTGTAATGAATTGTCGGGTCTTGGCAATATAAATAAAACTCATTGAAAAAAAGGGCATAGGATCCCCCCCCCCCCAGTCCATTACCAGGCCCTTTGGGTCTGGTATGAATATTAAGGGGAACCCTGAACCAAAACAAATTAAAAATTGCGTAGGGGTCCCCCCAAAATCCATACCAGACCCCTCAGGTCTGGTATGGATTTTAAGGGGAACCCTGCACCTATTTTTTTTTTAAAAATAGCGTAGAGGTGCCGCCAAAATCCATACCAGACCCTTATCCGAGCATGCAACCTGGCAGGACGTAGGAAGAGAGAGAGGGGGGGTTGAGAGAGTGCCCCCCCTTCTGAACCGTACCAGGCCACATGCCCTCAACATGGGGAGGGTGCTTTGGGGTCTGACCCCAAAACACCTTTTCCCATGTTGATGGAGACAAGGGCCTCATCCCCACAACCACTGCCTGGTGGCTGTGAGGGTATAGGGGCGGGGGGCTTATCGGAATCTGGAAGCCCCCTTTAACAAGTGACATAAAGTGACATAAGTGACATAAATGGGTGACCCCGCCCCCCTCTGACGCCACGGGGAAGCCCCCGTGACATCAGAGGGGGCGGGTCACCCGTTTACATCACCGGATGGCCCCGCCCTCAGCTATATAAGAACTGTCACCCAGATCTGGGGGTCCCCTTGTTAAAGGGGGCTTCCAGATTCCAATAAGCACCCCACCCGCATACCCCCACAACCACCAGGCAAGGGTTGTGGGGATGAGGCCCTTGTCCCCATCGACATGGGGACAAGGTGCTTTGGGGTCAGACCCCAAAGCACCCTCCCCATGTTGAGGGCATGTGGCCTGGTACGGTTCAGGAGGGGGGGGCGCTCTCTTGTCCCCTTTTTTCCCACAAATAGAGCTTTCTTTTGGTGGTATTTAATCACCTCTGCGGGTTTTTTTTTTGTGCCATAAACAAAAGAAGAGCGACAATTTTGAAAAAAAACACAATATTTTTTACTTTTTGCTATAATAAATATCCCATTTAAAAAAAAAAAAAATTTTTACTCAGTTTAGGCCGATACGTATTCTTCTACATATTTTTGGTAAAAAAAAAAAAAAAAAATCGCAATAAGCGTTTATTGATTGGTTTGCGCAAAAGTTATAGCGTTTACAAAATAGGGGATAGATTTATTGCATTTTTATTTTTTTTATTTTTTTTTACTAGTAATGGCGGCGATCTGCGATTTTTTTCGTGACTGCGACTTTGCGGCGGACACTTCGGACACTTTTGACACATTTTTGGGACCATTCACATTTACACAGCGATCGTTGCTATAAAATTGCACTGATTACTGTGTAAATGTGACTGGCAGGGAAGGGGTTAACAATAGGGGGCGCTGCAGGGGTTAATATATGTTCCCTGCAAGTGATTCTCACTGTAGGGGGAGGGGACTCACAAGGGGAGGAGACCGATCGGTGTTCCTCTGTACTTGGAACACATCATCGTTCTCCTCTCCAGTGACAGGATGTGGTTGTGTGTGTTTACACACACAGCTCCACGGTCCCGCTGTTTTCCCGCCCCCTAGACGGATGGGAATAGGAGGACGTTATATGACGTCCACCCAGGATGGGAGATCCACCTTGTGGATGTCATATGACGGTGGCCGGTATTGAAGTGGTTAAAATGAGCACTTTTGATTTTTCATGTTCGTGTCCCATAGACTTTAACGGTGTTCGTGTGTTCTGCCAAATTTTTTGCCTGTTCGGTATGTTCTGGTGCGAACCAAACCGGGGGGTGTTCGACTCATCCCTAATGAGCATCTTAATACATTGCAACTGATTACATTTCCATGAACTGAAGACATAATTGAGGCAAGGTCAATTACAGCTGGTTGCAGTTCCTCCTTTATTTCACATACTGCTGTTTGTTTCTGTAATCAGGATTAATACACATTTCAGACATAAGCTTGTAAAAAAAAAAAAAAAAAAAATAAAAAAGAAGATAGTGGTAAGTCTACTAGAGTAGTTATTGAAAATTCCAATATTTCTATTCCAAAAGGCTCCAAAAAGAAAGTCTGCTACAAAATAGGGGATAGATTTATAGCATTTTTTTTTCTACTAGTAATGGCGGCGATCTGCAATTTTTTATCGGAACTGCAACATTATGGCGGACACATCGGACACGTTTGACACATTTTTGGGACCATTGGCATTTATACAGCGATCAGTGCTATAAATATGCACTGATTACTGTAAAAATGTCAGTGGCAGGGAAGGGGTTAACACTAGGGGGCAATCAGGGGGTTATGTGTGTTTCCTGCTACGTGCTTTTTAACTGAAGGGGGAGAGGACTGACTAGAGGAAGTGATGGATCGTGGTTCCTAGCCAATAGGAGCACACAATCTCTTACTCCTCTAAGAACAGAACAGGGATTTGTGTGTTTACACACACACTGTTCTGCCTCTCGTGCTTGCGATCGCTCGTGGCCGGCGGTCATTGCGACCATCGGCCATGTGCATCGGCACCCCCGCAGTACAGCGGGATCGTGCCAACCTGCCGGAGTAAAATGACGGCGACTGGTCGGCAAGCGGTTAATTTACATCATCCCTTCTTTTTCTGAATATGGATGATGGAACAGTAATATCTTAGAACATTTTTCCTAATCGATATACTGTACAGCTATCACGTGACCCAGCTCTTTCCCAGCCTGTTTGCAGGGAAACATAAGCAGGAGGAGCTACTAGTCCTCTGCTGCTGGTCACATGTTTATAATAAATAAAAAAAAAAGCCTTTGGAATACAGAGTAAAAATGAATAATTAATACCAATAAACTTGTTTAAATTGGCATACAAATATATATTTGGAATTAAATCTTTATTAATTTTTAACATAGTTAAATTAATAATTATTACTATTATCATAGTGTGGGCAGATTTCTGCCAGTCATAGGCTGTGTCACGCCCCTCCAGCATTTTTTTTTTGAATAAGAGGGAAGTGAAGCCTCCATCAATCTACATATAATATCCCGCCCCCCATTGTGTTTAGCTGGTTATTGGGCATGGAGGAGGGAGGGACATTTACCACTGTGTATACATACATGTATGACTCTATAGTCACATGGGCTGCTCAGATGTGATAGAGGGGAAATGCCCGGCATAGAAACTCACTGAGCATGTGCAGAGTTACCCCCACAGCTGCAAAATCCCTAGCTGAATTTGGGACATGAACAGAAGGTGGTGATAGAGTTCACCAGGATCAACCAGGTTTTTTGCAGAATACAAAAAACTAATCGTATAGCGACTGAGTGAGTGTGCACAGCATGTAATACACCATTTATTGATAGTTTTTATGATGTGGGTTTCCTAAAACTTTAAAATTCCCATCACGAAAATTCTTAGTTCAAAATGAATGCTTTGTTTCCTGCAAGTGATGTGCTCGACCTTTGAAGATCCTACAGGCAGATTTTTACCTCTACCACTTGCTTCTAAGTAATAATGTCCAAATTATGTGTTCTACACCCAAGTTCAAAAGCTGTTCTGTATAAATTATGAAGCTATTTCTCCACAGAGAAAATAGAGGAAGATGCTTTTAAAACTACTTACACGGGCTTCATTCTGTTGCAGTTTTTCTTCCATACTTAAAGCCGTTGGCGAATCCAAAAGTGCAATCTAGAATAAAATTGAGACACGTTATCGTTTTACAGTAGTTCACACACAAACATTGGTCAAAAAAAAAAAAATATATATATATATATATATATATATCTATCTATAATTTATCTATCATTTTTTTTTTAATGGGCACTGCTCAATGGTAAAATGTTTTTTTTTTTTTCCTGTGCAGTCATTTATCGTACTTGTTAGGGCACTCCATACAGTAAGGTGAAACCCCATGCCTAAAAAAAAAATGGTGTGCTTCCCCCAAAATTAATACTAGGCCCTTCAGGTCTGGTATGGATTTTAAAAGGGATCCTCAGCAAAAACAAAAATGGCACGGTGTGATCACTTAAAAAACCATACCAGACCCTTTTCTGAGCATGCAGCCTGGCAAGCCAGGAAGGAGCCATACCAGGTCACATGCCCTCGACATGGAGTGGATACTTTGGTACTTTGGGTATGTCCACATATGGGGTTATGTCCATATATGATCAATTATGTCACCAGGTGACCCCACCCCCCTTATATCATCATTGACATGTTTGCCTCAGTGGCGGGGGGGGGGGGGGAGAGATGTAATTTGGTGTTGGCAAGCAACAGAGCCACACGCTCGCCGCCCCCCCCCCCTTCCTTTTTTAGCCTGCCAGGCTGCTTGCTCAGATAAGGGTCTGCTATGGATTTCAGGAGGGACCCTACGGCATTTATTTTATTTTTTGCGTGGGGTCTCCCATAAAATCTAGGAGAAAACCTGAAGGGCTTGGTATGGATTTTGGGGAGCCCTATGCCATTTAAATTTTTGGCACCGTATCCCCCTTAAATTTATAACTGACACAAAAGGGCCTGGTATGAATTGTAGGGGGGGCCCCCATTCCATATTTTCTTTATGTCCTTTGTTTACATTCTGCTGTCAGCCATGAAAACTGAAGAGTGCAAAATTTGTTGCAACTCTGCATAGAAACCAATCAGCTTCCAGGTGTTTTTGTCAGAGCCCAAAGTGCAGGTCCACTCTTTTTTTTAAGTTTATGTTCCCAATGTTTTTTATATCTTTGGCTGGCACTTCTCGTCATTAGGCATTCCCATTGTCTTCAGGGAGCCCAATAATGAAATCCTGCGGTATTTGAATACTGAAAATTACAACATGGCAACCTGCAATCTACTGCGCAGGCGCAAGATCGGAAGGTGCAGTTGCATCCAATTCTGAAAATGCAAATGAGCCGGGTTCAGATGCCCACAACCGAGATGGACCCTGCCTGCTTCTGAGATCAGATCATGTAAGAGATTAATATTTTTTTAATAACTAGCATGAAGACATTTAGGATAGTATGCAAATATTAATTGTGCATACACTGACAGTCAGGGGTAAAAAAATTATATATATATGTGATTACAAGGACTGCAGCTCTGCTTTACTTGAACAAACTGAAGTTAGAAGCTGATTGACTACCCTGCACAACTGTACCAGATTTTGCAATCTCCAGTTTTAGTAAACCAACCCTAATATGTGTCAACATTTGGAGTAATGAGAAAAAGGGCTCAGGTTGCATGGACCATAAGGAACCTACCCCTCCACCTCCACTAATATAGAGCACTTTTATAGGCGGCGGAAGAGATACCCACCCCCCCGTATTGGTCGTCTCCGCCGATTACCGGAGCCGTCGGTAGAGATGGAGACTATCTGATCCTTTCCCCTCCTTTCCCCTCTGAAGCATGAAGTCGAGTGAGGGAATGATTGCCCCCACTCGGCTCCATACCACTGGGTGATGGAAACGACGTCAAACGTCACTTCCGCTCAATGGTCTTAAAAAGGGAAAACAAAATCTTAATGAAAAAAAATATACTTTTTTTTATTTATTTTATTATTGTATTTAAGTGTAAATGTGAGATCTGAGATCTTTTTGACCCCAGATCTCACATTAAAAAGGGTCCTGTCATGTTCTTTTTCTATTACAAGGGATGTTTACATGTAATAGAAATAAAAGTGATCCAAAATGTTTTTTTTTTAATTTAAGTGACAGTGTAAAAATAAAAAGTAAAATGAATAAGTAAAAAAAAATAATAATTTAAAAGCGCCCCGTCCCACCGTGCTCGCGTGCAGAAGCGAACGCATACGCACGTCGTGCCCGCATATGTAAACTGTGTTCAAACCACGTTAGAGCGAGAGCAATAATTCTAGCAAACGACCTACTCTTATGCCCCATACACACGGTCGGATTTTCCGACGGAAAATGTCCTATCGGACAATGTTGTCGGAAATTCCGACCGTGTGTAGGCTCCATCGGACTTTTTCCGTCGGATTTTCCGACGGACAAAGTTTTATCTCCTGCCCTCAAATTTTCCGACAACAAAGTCCTATCAGACTTTTTCCGATCGTGTGTAGCGAATTCCGACGGACAAGGTGCCACGCATTCTCAGATCACATTACAAGACAAAAGCTATTGGCTACAAGCCTCTACGTAGTCCCGTCGTAGGCAACAAACGTCACCACGTTCAGACTTTGTCCGACCGTGTGTATGCAACACCAGTGTCGGACAAAATCCGTCGGAAAAAATCTGATGGATTTTGTGGTCAGATTTTCCGACCGTGTGTACGGGGCATAACTCAAAACTGGTAACTTTTAGAAATTTTTAAACTTTGCCTATGGAGTGTCAAAGTTTGTCACCAACTCTGACTTTGCCTTTGCCTATTGAGTACCCCATTTCAATAATCTCTGAGAGCAGCTTCATTTGCCTAGTGATGAACCAGTCACATAGAACTCTGTCCTCTTGTACATATGACTCTCAATGTTGGAAGTATGGGGGCTGTCATTGCAGGGCTTCTTCTGAATATGCTAGATGCCTGGTTCTTTAAAATGTTTCATTCACAGTCTGGAATAAGCATTGCCGTAAATGAGTGTCAGAAATACTTAGCTCTATCTTTGTCCAGCAATTCAAACATCATTGAAGTCAAAGTATCAGAATGACAGCCAAGGAACTAGCACTTGCAAAGGAGAGTTTAGTAACGACAGCCTCAATTATGACAGCGTCACTTTAAGCCCTAGCAAATAAGGTGAACCAGCTTTCATGCTCTAACATGCATCAGCTGACTGTCTGCCATTAGGCAGAACCCATATTTCGACTGAGACCAGTGCATAAAGTCAGCCTAGTGTTGCAGTGGCAAGGTCAGGGAAAAGTCATAGTTGTCACAAAGAAAACATTAACGCATCTATTACATACAATTTAAAGTTTCACTTCACTAATACAGTTTTTAAATTAACAGTATGGATGCGGTTCTTCGGTTTGCGCTTTCCCCTAATACGATCACATGTACATACAGCATGTATGCATTTAATGAGCTCAGCTCCAGGCAAGATATTTCAAATACATATTAATTTGGTCTTCAGTTGAAAAGGGACAACTAAAGTGACAGACACAGAAAAATACAGTAAGTGGGCTGATTAGATTCGAGCTACTTCCTCATATCTGGAGGTGGTGGATGTATACTCTTACCCAAATAAATTTAATGAAAGAAATAATGATCGTATTAAGACCTTGAAATAGATGCCATTAGTCAAAGAAAAGTTAATTATAAGTTGAGAATTAAAAGCACTAACCTGATTCCCCTGAGCTAGCAAGGCTTTCAGCCGAGCTATTTCTGCTCGAAGCTCCCGGATTAGCTTGACATTAGCATCCTCATTAATGGTGGGCTTGTTGATAATGTTTTTGGCTCTATTTGCATAGCGAAGTGTACTTAAGGTTTCTCCATAATTGATATCAGCAGGCGAAATAGCTGTGAAGAAAAGAAGTCAAAGACAAATTATTCAGCGCCTTCAGCTCCAATGAACAAGAAGTTGGTTTAAAATTTGAAAGTCAAATCGCTTAGGGCTACTATGAAGACGATGCATTTCAGCTCTCTGTTGCCCATTCTGGGGAAAAAAAAGATACTGGTAAAGCTGGAATCCAGCAGATGTGTAAAAACACAAATGGTTATGCATATAAAAATTGAATATATTCTTAAATGCAACAAATGGAAGTACCTTGATTTGTCCTGATATCAGACTGGGAGAGGGAGGCACTAGTAGACAATCAGATTCTGCTGCATGCACATTTGTTGAAATGGAACATGCCGGCAGAAAGAGAGAAGAGTGAGAACTCTACTTCACTAACCATTCAGCAGGCTTGGGTTGTGTTCTTGACCTAGTTGGGCTGCAATGAGGGCCCATGAGTGTTATCTAGCATGGATGTCTGGATCCCAAAGTCAGCTAAACCGAAATCTTTTTTTACCTGGAGCTAAACCCTTAGCAAGTGGAACTAAACTCTCCTCTACTTTACAGCCAAGGAAGTTGCTTTCTTAGCCTCTGTGTGTTATGACACTAGCCATTTCATTTGATGGCTTGACAGTTTGGTTTAAAGCACAAGCCACTGTAACATTTACTCATGGCATGTCTTGAATGTAACTGTTTTGGTTTGGGGTTTAGTTCTACTTTAAGACAGTTATTTTCAGGTGTATCGAACTGCTTGCATGGAGTTTGGCTTTAGGAAAGAACCAAAGTGTACCACGTATCTGGCAAAGCTCAGGTGGCCTAGAAGGAAGAGAGCATGACAAGTTTCAACACATGACAGTGCAGTCACTTCTGGCAATGGCTTCTCTTCTGAATATAATAGAATAGTTGAAATCATTAGGAGGAACCTACCTATCCTATATTCAGATAAGGATCTCCTACCTATCCCACAACAAGGATGACGATTTGTTAGTTGCAGTTGCAGGGCTCCAACTTTAGGAAGTCTCTTGTCTCCCAGTCTTTTTTAAATCAGACATTCACCCAATCCCTACCTGGCTTCATACGCTTCATTTTACATGTGGCCACATGTCTTGTAGATATGAATTTAAGGAGGCCTAGTGTGCATCAACACAGCCCATACCACTGAGAGAAGCTTAAACAGATAGACGTAGAAAATGTATGCATATAAACAAAGGTAGGTTTTATTAGGGCGATGGGCCCAAAACAGGTTAAATAAATGAAAATACAAGTTTGCATAGATTCAAAATATACATGGAACAGCATATGACCATAAACATGTACATATAATACAGTGTTTGCACAACAGCTTGCGATAATATCAGGGTCTTTCAGGAAAATGCCGACATGTTTCGGACGGGCGTCCTTTCTCAAGGCAATTATAATTCCTGTCTTTGCACAGTAGTACTGTATAGGACAGAGTAGAGGCATTAGTATATAGCATGTATTATTAACAAAGTGAAGAGCTTGTTGTTTACCGTTGAATGGTCATGGTACTCACTTGCAAGGCATTGGGGGGGGGGCCAAAATTGCCCGATGATCGTGGGGTACAAAAGGTATGGTCTTGAGGTAAGAGATCTCTGAGGCGGCGGCGCCGCGCGCCGTCCCGCCCTAGACGACGCCGTAAGCGGCCCCGCCCCTTTAGGGCGGGACGGCGCGCGGCGCCGCCGCCTCAGAGATCTCTTGGGGAATATACATGGCCTCTGTGCCATTATCCCCCTACCTGGCCCTGTTCATTATCCCTCAGCTGAGCGTGCCGATCCCATGTGACGGCGCGCACAGCTGTCAGTACTCACCTACTCTATTTAAACCTGAGCAATGGCGGGTTCAGTTACATCACTTCCCTGCCGGCGCTCTGATGTACCTCTACACAGGACCTCTGCCTACAAGGTAAACTACTTCTTACACCTCATGATCCACAAATTACATACTTTTTAGACCTCTAACTGAGTCTAACACTATCTTCATTACTCCATCCATCCCCCAGCTTTCTACCTACTTTGGCCCAGGTATACTTAGCCACAGCAACCCTGCGGTGCCTGGCTTGAGATCTTGCAGCCAATCGAGCGCCCAGCAGCCCCTTGCTTTTAATAGCATAGATCAAACATACTTTGTGACTACCTCAAGACCATACCTTTGTACCCCACGATCATCGGGCAATTTTGCCCCCCCCCCAATGCCTTGCAAGTGAGTACCATGACCATTCAACTTTGTTAATAATACATGCTATATACTAATGCCTCTACTCTGTCCTATACAGTACTACTGTGCAAAGACAGGAATTATAATTGCCTTGAGAAAGGACGCCCGTCCGAAACATGTCGGCATTTTCCTGAAAGACCCTGATATTATCGCAAGCTGTTGTGCAAACACTGTATTATATGTACATGTTTATGGTCATATGCTGTTCCATGTATATTTTGAATCTATGCAAACTTGTATTTTCATTTATTTAACCTGTTTTGGGCCCATCGCCCTAATAAAACCTACCTTTGTTTATATGCATACATTTTCTACGTCTATCTGTTTAAGCTTCTCTCAGGGGTATGGGCTGTGTTGATGCACACTAGGCCTCCTTAAATTCATGTTTTCCACATTTGAGAAGCGATAGACTATATTTTCTACCAACTACTTGCCCAACTATCTTCTTTCATGTCTTGTAGATATTGCCACTTGAATGCTCATTCCAAAATTTTTAAATCTTTAGTTACTGGCGAGTTGTTTTCTACCAAGCATTATATAAATTGCAATACAACCATGTGGCAGAATGCAATACATGATGTTTACAGTATGTAGGTTGCACAATACGTTCCCCAAAGAGTAGAATTTCTGAACATTTCTGTGATTCACTGAATCCCAATGCCAAATCAATCTCAAATGTATCTAAAACAGGGGTCTCAAACTGGTCGCCCTCCAAGTCCCATCATGCCTCTGCCTGTGGGAGTCATGCTTGTAGCTGTCAGCCTTGCAATGCCTCATGAGACTTGTAGTTTCACAACAGCTGGAGGGCCACCAGTTTGAGACCCCTGATCTAACCACTTTAAAAAACAGAACTTGGGAGATATGAGGGGTTTTGGCTTTTATGGGATAGAACGTATACCTCATGTTGTAAGAGGTGAAGATAGTCATCGGAGACTACTAGCCAGAGAGGCTTGGTGGATATTTGAATTACAGACCAGAGGATCTACATCTCAAGTAGTCCATCTCTACCTCTCAGATACAGGAGGAGGGAGGCAAAAAAAAAAACAATAAAGCATGATCCAATGTGCTCCAGCAGAGTAAAAAAAATACTTCCTGATCCCCCATGAGGCAATCGGATATTCCCCGGATCAACTACCCCGGTTATTATTACCTCTAAATAGGAATATCCACTTATATTTTGTGCATTTACCGATGCATCTAGGCCTTTTTTAAAGCCATCATTTAATTGTCCATATTTGTCTGAAGTTGTTCTTTAAATGTATTCTGCATCTTTAAATAGAGAAATAGAGAGTGGCACAGTACAGCTGAGCATATAAAGCAGTGATTAAAAAAAAGAAGAGTACTAAAACCTTACTGGCAATCATTATAGTTTTAGCGTTTCCTCCCAGGCTATCTTTTAACAGCCAAGTCAGAACAGAATCCCGGTAAGGCACGAACACTTGCTTTTTCTTCGCAAGATGGTTGGTTGCGTCCTGAGATAAATCAGCTGAGAACAAAGAAGAAAAAAGGCGAAAATCATTTTTAAGGAATAGGCTTCACTTTTCCCCCCTCCGGGATATTCTCTGCATTTTTACAGTCATAAAGTCGACAACATAATTTAAACTTTTAAATGGACCACGGCAAGGCATATTATATGTCAAAACTACAAAACACTGAGTGCAACAATAACAGTGAAATGGAAAGTGTGCGAGGCAATGTCAGCTTGAAAGAGGACCGGTCGCGGTCTGCAAGGTTGACTTTCCTATTTTACACCACCCCCACTGCTCTAAAGCCGTACATTGTATATATTTGCTTAACACTGACCTGTCCTGGATAGCCTACTGTTATGGGCTCCGTCAGTCACCTAACTAAGGCACATTTTTTTCCTGCAACGGGTTTGCAGGAAATAAATTCACACGATTCCCCCATCAAACACAGACAGATGGGGGGGGGGTCCCTCCTGCTGAGCGATTGTCTGCTCCTGGTGGAGGTGCGGAGGCGGGTAGAGGCGGCCGGCCCTACCAGGAGAAGACAGCAATTATCACTAGCGGCTATAGCGCGATAATCACAAGAGAATTTGGCAGGCCGGTTGTACCCAAGTTGCTTGATCGATCAATTTATGTGCCTAGCTTGATGGGCGGCGGCCGCCCCTCTGGCAGGTATGTTCCCTTTCCTAATTGTTGCACCTGTGTAATGCTGGGAGGAGCCCGCTGATCGATCTGTCATTTTTCACACTCCCCCCCCCCCCCCCCCCACTTCATTTCATGATGGTTTTTTAACCCACATCTTTACTGAGGCTATAGTCCCTCTAGTCCATTTATTATATCACACTCATATCCTTTAATTGGATTTGTGGTGTTGGGTTTCTATTATAGCACATTTCATTATTGGTACACTGTAATATGCATTTACAATGAACCTACTGTAATTCATTTCCAGAATTTGAACCCACGCCTACTACCATTTGGCTATGTGTTTCTCATCTTTGTTGGGATCGTGGTATGCGCCCAGTCTTTTCAATGCTGGGATCCGACCTCAGCTCCCGGGAATGATACCTTTGGCAGCCCTCCTTGTCTGGATGCACAGATTCAGACTCTACAGGCTTGTAAGAATCCATAGGGATGAGTTTACATCTCTCTCCCTATATGTATATACTTCTCCCACATATGGTTTCAACCGTGGTACATATTTATTTATTCATGTTTTGTTGTAGACCCAAGTGCACCTGCCCCTGAAGAGTGTAATTTTATATACAAGAAACGCATCAGGGCCTACTAGATGTACCTATTCTGTAGATATTTATTGATTCCAATATACTGTATGTACTAGATTTCTGTGATCTTAATTTGTTTCCACGTGGAAGATCTTACCATTTACCATACTATGGGCCTGTCATGCTGCATTACTGTTTTCACCATACATGGCTTTTAACATGTGATTGTATATTTACTCATTGCATTTCATTTATGCTGTGATGCTTTTTATAATAAAGGTATCCTTTTCAAAACTGACTTATCATTTAGCCACTTTCACCCACCTCATTCAAAGTCCTGAAATCTCCCCTCTTTGATTAATCAATTTGGTACATTCAGCCTGCTCAACGATTCGAATCTCAGCCGGTTCAGCAGATTCGAACCCTGTATGGCCGGTGTTCTATCGAGAAATGCCTCAGATGAGTCTGCACATGTGCAGTACGCAACGTCACTCCAGCTGATATGTTGATCAGCTGGCGTGACGTCAACACGGCGCATGCGTAGATCGTCGGACACAGTGTCTGACAATCTGCTAAGCACAGAGAGAGAGAATAAAATTGTCAGATTCTGCCTCACTGTTGCGGGAGGGATTTGGCTGTATTGAACGGCGTGTTTTCGGTCTGTTGCACGCGGGCTTGAGTGTTTAAAACGGCGGGTTTTGGCTGCGTCTAAGCGCAGCTTAAAACAAACAAGCACAAAACCCGCGCTTCAACACACCCACAACCCGCCCCGCAATAGCAAGGCATAATCTGACAATTGAATTCTCCCTCGGCAAAGATCTGCGCATGCGCCGTGTTGATGTCACGCCAGCTGATCAACATATCAGCTGGAGTGCCGTTGCGTACTGAGCATGCGCAGACCCATCAGAGGCATTTCGACGGAGGGCATTAGAACCGCAGTCTAACACTTAAACAGTGGTCATGTGGTCTCAAATGGAGGAAGGAACAAAAACAAAACATGTCAAACTACTGCTAAATGGTCTATCAAGGAGGATACAATAAACACACCAACTTATTTTTATCAAAATATAACATCTTACAGCCATAAAGTTAAAAACATATTGTATGCACTCATTCACACGGACAGAAAAAAACACTGCGTTTAGATGTTTTTTATGCAAACGCAGCACTATAGTAATCAATGAGCCCATACACACAGCTGCATCTACATACGAAAATGTGCGTTGCGTTTAGTTGTGCACAACTAAAGTAGGAAACAGCTGCAGAATTTACACACATAGTTCTGCAGATTTTACTAACATATATGCACAAATGCGTATAAATGTGCATAAAACGCAATACATATTTTAAGCAGGATCCTGTAAAAGAAGGGGGGAGCAGCAGGTTATGGGACTATGCATGCTGACCTTGTTTCACGTTACACCCTAAATAGGGATGCAGCACGAAACCTGGTCAAAAATTAGTCTGTATCTTTAAGAATATAAAACATAGCAGCATACCTAAGGCAGAAATGACATTTCCCAGAGTTACAAGAGATTTATTTATGTTTCCTCCTTCTTTAAGTCGCACGCCAGTTGCGCCGGTAGCATCGGCTCTCTCACTTCCAGCCAGATCCACTAAATGAATCTTGCTTACCGTCTCACAAGGCATTTCAGCGTCAAATTTAGCCTGGTGGAAAGCAACAAATTAGACAAATTAAAATAACTGGTTGGCATGAAACTGCCAGTGCGGAAAGTGACATAAAGTGGTGAAATACAAGACAATAACTTTAGTTTGAAGGGAACTTCACTTGATTAAATTAACATATCCTGCAGGCTCTGCCAACTGTCACATGTGCAAAACAGAACTTAAACTGCGCCTATAATTAATTAGAGAGGAAATTTGGGCTGCAAAGGGAAAAGGGTAGGAATCAGAAGTGCTGCCCATCCACTCTACCTTTAAAAGTAGAATTCCCGCTAAATCCTGACTAGTTTTAAAAATGCTCCCTCTCCCCTCCTAACACCTATGCTGACTAACCGGTGTTAAAACCGCATTCGATTTGCATGACATGTGAACCAAACCAGCTATCTATGCAGCCGGTTCACATATATTAATGGGGTGGGCAACTACATAGCAAATGAGGTTTAATGTAGAAAAATGTAAAATAATGCATTTGGGTTGGCAAACATATGAATGCAATCTATACACTGGTGGGGGGGGGGGGACCTCTGGGGGAATCTAGGATGAAAAAGGACCTGGGGGTCCTTGTAGATGACAATGCCAAGCTGCTGCTAACAAAGCAAACAGAATATTGGCATGCATTAAAAAGGGGATTAACTCCAGGGATAAAGCAATAATTCTCCCGCTCTACAAGACTCTGGTCCAGCCGCACCTAGAGTATGCTGTCCAGTTCTGGGCAGCAGTCCTCAGGAAGGATGTACTGGAAATGGAGAGAGTACAAAGTAGGACAACAAAGCTAATAAAGGTCTTGTGCGAGTTTACAGCGCTGTGAATTTAGTCTCCATAGACATCAATGTAAATCGTTCTGGAATCGCATTGTTGGTTCAGATATGTGCGAATTCCACCACACTACTCTCCACAAAAACCAGGAAGTACACAGGAAGTTAACACTTTTTTTACATTACGATTCCATTGGCTAGAACATCAATTGCACAAAACTCACAGTGTGAACCGAGTATAAATCTGTGTTAGTGAGCACTTCTCCTTTGCCGAGATAATCCATCCACCTCACAGCGGGGAACTCTGCTGGCAGCTGACGAGTCACCCGTAATCAAGGACGAGGCGGCCGGCTTCCCAGCCCGCTCCTCAACAACCAGCTAATGCTAAAGACGCTGGTAGCCGCCGGCTCCAAAAATTTGCATCTGAAACGCATCTAAATCTCAGCGGAACTACTAAACAGCTGCTTTTGAAATTTTTAAATTTGCAATGAAAACTGAGAAATTTGCACCAGACATGTGTGAACCTAGCCTAAAAGTCCAGATCTAATAATAATTATTATTATTAAGGCCAGTATAAGCTCGGCTTCACTTCCCGGTTCCCTACTGCGCATGCGCGAGTCTCGCTGCGCAATAATCTCGGATCTTGAAGGAGAACCCCGCAAAAATGTAAAAAAAAAAAATTGCGTGAGGTTTTCCCCCAAGACGATACCAGGCCCTTCGGTCTGGTCTGGATCTTAAGGGGAACCCCACACCGAAAAAAATGGCATGGGGTCCCCCCAAAGACCCATACCAAACCCTTATCTGAGCACGCAGCCCGGTAGGTAAGGAAAGGGGGCGAACAACCGCCCCCCCTCCTGAACTGTACCAGGCCGCATGCCCTACAACATGGGGGGGTTGGTGCTTTGGGGCAGGGGGCCCTGCGCCCCCACCCCAAAGCACCTTGTCCCCATGTTGATGAGGACAAGGGCCTCTTCCCGACAACCCTTGCCCAGGGGTTGTCAGGGTCTGCTGGCGGGGGCTTATCGGAATCTGGGAGCCCCCTTCAATAAGGGGGCCCCCAGATCCCGGCCCCCCCACCCTATGTGTAATTTATTAGGCAGCTCCGGTGGTCTTCTTCCGACTTCGGGGGTCTCTTCTGATTTCTCCTGCCTCTTCTCCCGCTCTCTGGTGCCTTCTGCCGCGTTCCAACGCTATCTTCTTTCAGCTCTTTTACTAGCGGAGGAGCCCGGTCTTCTCCGCCGCCGTCTTCTCTCTTCCGATGTTGACTTGACGCTCTCTCCCGCTGTAATGCGGTGTACGCGGTGCGTTGCAATTTATATAGGCACGGGGGCATGGTCACCGGATGATGTCACATGCTGACCCCGCCCCGTATGACGTCAGAGTCCCATCATGCCCTGGGCTGTGACGTCATAAGGGGGCGGGGTCACCGGGTGACATCATCCGATGACCACACCCCATGCCTATATAAAATCGCACCGCGTACACCGCATTACAGTGGGAGAGCGTTGAGTCAACATCGGAAGAGAGAAGACAACGGCGGAGGAGAAGACCGGGGTCCTCCGCTAGTAAAAGAGCTGAAAGAAGATAGCGTTGGAGCCCCGGCAGAAGGCACCAGAGAGCGGGAGAAGAGGCCGGAGAAGTCGGAAGAGACCCCCGAAGTCGGAAGAAGACCACCGGAGCTGCCTAATAAATTACTTTAAAAAACCTGTGTAGTGTGTTTTTTTTTTTTTTATTGACACTTTTCCCCCAGGTAAATGGGTAGGGGTACGATGTACTCCTTACTCGTTCACATAGGGTGGGGTTCCGGGATCTGGGGGCCCCCTTATTGAAGGGGGCTCCCAGATTCCGATAAGCCCCTGCCCGCAGACCCCGACAACCACCGGGCAAGGGTTGTCGGGAAGAGGCCCTTGTCCTCATCAATATGGGGACAAGGTGCTTTGGGGTGGGGGGTGCAGGGCCCCCCTGCCCCAAAGCACCAACCCGGTACGGTTCAGGAGGGGGGCGGTGTTCACCCCCTTTCCTTACCTACTGGGCTGCGTGCTCGGATAAGGGTTTGGAATGGATCTTTGGGGGAACCCACGTCATTTTTTCAGTGTGGGGGGTTCCCCTTAAGACCCATACCAGACCGACGACTTCTATTCAAATCAATGGGCTCCCATAGGGAACCATTGATTTTGAATAGAGACAGAGACGCCAGATGGTGCTTAACACATCGTTAAGCCTCGTTAATTGCCATTTAACACCTTTTGCCGGCGTCTGACATTTTTACAGCTCTAACGCTGGAGCCTCAGAACACACTAGTCCTGGGTTTTTTTTACAGCTTAAAAACACCTAGGTGGGCATGAAGCCATAGAGTAACATGGACAGGTGTTTTTAAGCTGCAAAAAACGCTCAAAAAAGCGGCTGTAAAAACGTCCGTGTGCATGAGGCCTTATAGTTAGCTCAGCAAGGAATGGTGTGATACTTGGCAGACTGCCTGTTTTGTTTTTTGACAGCTGTTGACTTGAGCAGGGAATTCTCTGCATAGAAAAAAAATTGGAAAAGGCTTTAAGATCGCGAGGGGGGAAAAAAAATCCATATTTTTAACAATTAATCATGCAGCTCTAGTAAATTCTTGGGCAGATCTAAATAAAATAATATCTCATGTATTTATAATTAAAGAATAATAAAATGTATTGTTAAATGCAGCCAGAGGTCAGTAGCACTCAGACTGGGAGAGGAAGGAGCAGTGCTGTGGGCCAATCTGATGTCTCAGTGTTTATGCTTTGACAAAAAAAATAAGTATTTTATTTTAAAGGGTAAGGAACATTTTGATCACTTCAAAGAACCATTACGGAACAATTTTCAGATTATGTTCCCCCATTGTGTATTCAACATTAGAGAGCTTGTATTCCTGTTTCTGGTGTCTGAACATGACTTGGCACCAGGATAAAAAAAAAAATATATAATAATAATTCTACTTATTAGCAGAAATAGAGGCAGTCAGGCGCGGCGCCTACCTGAGTGAAGTTGATGGTAAAGATGGCATGCGATCGACTGCTCACATCATTCATTCCGGTGGCAGCTGTGGTCCTGTTAATGTTCCCGGCATCCATTAACTCCTCCACGTCACTGTAATTCTGAACTAAGTGCTTTGACAAGTCTGCAAATATGACAGGAAATGGAAAATGCAATAGTCAACATCTACACAATTCTGTAATGTTTATGCTTTAATCAGAGCCAAACTTGTGTGACTGGCATATCTTATATGCGTTCTCGACTACTATCCACCAAAATGGCAAGGACAAAAATGATTTGGGGGTGAGCCTAACAAATGACACAAGCTGCCCCAACTGGCTCACTCACACTAACTGCCCTGCCATGCTCTATGCTTCATTTACCAACATCGGCAAAATGCATGGGCATGAAAAAAAATACATTGGTTTTAACAGAGCCATTTCCAACCAATCACTATGTTGCACTATAAATATGTTGGGGGGGGGGGGGGGGGGGGGACTGGCTTGCATTCTGGTTATCTAGATCAATAGAAATAAAATCTTTCAAAAACAGCCTTAGGCCCCTTTCACACTGGGGCGTTTTTCAGGCGGTACAGCGCTAAAAATAGCGCCTGTATAGCGCCTGAAAAAATCCGGCCCCATTCACTCCAGTGTGAAAGCCGGCGGGCTTTCACACTGGAGCGGTGCGCTAGCAGGACGGTAAAAAAAAGTCCTGCTAGCAGCATCTTTGGAGCGGTATAGGAGCGGTGTATTCACTGTTCCTATACCGCTCCTTCCCATTGATTTGAATGAGACACCGCGGTAATACCGCCGCAAAGCGCCGCTACGGCGGTGCTCTGCGGGGGTCTTTAACCCTTTTTCGGCCGCTCGCGGGGGGTAAAACAGCACCGCGAGCGGCCGAATACCGTGGCTAAAACGACGGTAAAGCAGCGCTAAATATAGCGCTGCTTTACCGTCACCGCGGCTCCCGCCCCAGTGTGAAAGGGGCCTTATAAGTTGAATGTACAAATCACCTTTAGGCAACCACACGCATTACAATCTGGCTGTACAATCTCCCTTAGATCTACCAACAATTGTGTAGTGCAGGGGTCTCCAAACTTTGTAAACAAAGAGCCAGCTTACTGTCCTTCAGACTCTAGGGGGACTGGATTGTGGCCATTGGCAGTAAAAAAACTTCCTGGTAACAGCGGAAATATACAGTGGCTCAAATTGGTGGTCAAGAAGAGTGAAACAATTACACAGCTCCTATTGTCAATAGAAGTGTCACATCAATGATATTAGTGGGAGGAATAGTTTCCCATCATTGGTATTAGTGGGGGAAATAATGCCCATCATGGGTGTTAGTGAGAGGAATAATACCCCATCATTGGTATTAGTGTGAGGAATAGTGCCCCATCATGAGTATTAGTGGGAGGAATAGTGCCCCATCATGAGTATTAGTGGGAGGAATAGTGCCCCATCATGAGTATTAGTGGGAGGAATAGTGCCCCACCATGAGTATTAGTGGGAGGAATAATGCCCCATCATTGGTATTAGTGGGAGGAATAGTGCTCCATCATTGGTATTAGTGGGAGGAATAATGCCCCATCCTTGGTTTTAGTGGGAGGAATAGTGCCCCATCATGAGTATTAGTGGGAGGATTAGTGCCCAATCATGAGTATTAGTGGGAGGAATAGTGGCCCATCATGAGTATTAGTGGGAGGATTAGTGCCCCATCATGAGTATTAGTGGGAGGAATAGTACCCCATCATGAGTATTAGTGGGAAGAATAGTGCCCCATAATGGGTGTTAGTGGGAGGAATAGTGCCACATCATCGGTATAAGTAGGAGGTACAGTGCCCCATCAATGGCATCAGTAGGAGGAACAGTGCCCGATCACTGGTATCAATAGGAGGGATAATGCCCCATCATAGATGTCAGTGGCAGGATATATGCCCCACTGTTGGTGTTCAGTGGGAGATATAGTGCTTTGTAGCAGAGGAAAAGTGCTCCAACAGCCAGATAAGAGCCAGCAATCACATCTGACCCACGTGCCACAGTTTGGAGACCAATGGCGTATTGCACAGGCCTTCCTGACTGGATACAGATTGAACAGTTTAGGTAAGTACTACTACTAATAATACTACAGTTAGATTGTAATGTGTACCTATATGTATATTCACCAACTACATAGGGAGGGCCCAGCCAAACCATCCATACAATTTATGTCCGATCAGACAGTCCTTGACCCTACACAGCTTTTAGCAAATCTAAAGTAGATTGTAAAATAAGATAGTGGAAGGTGCCTGCTTTAGTAAAAGGTAGGATAGCCTGGCTACAACAGTCTACAATGCAGAAGTCCATGGTGCTGGATGTGTTCCAATGGTGACACTCACTTCATGTTAATTAAAGAAGGGCCAATTTCTTAATATGTGTGAAACGTAGTACAAAGTTATTTTAAGCAGAAACAAATTGGTGTTCAGGACATCTGAAAGAGTCGGACATGTTCCATTTTTGTGTGTGAATGTGCGTTAAGCAGACACATAGAAATGAACAGAAAAGGCGCAGAAACATGTCGTGCGTTTGCCTTTGGAGCTCCAACATCAAAAGCACGTAAAACAAATCTGTGCTTTGCCTATGAAGAACAAAGCAACAAGTTTGCTTTCATGCCCCTCCCCAGCAGTATATAGTCATTTCCCTTGGATTTGCTTTAAAGCTGAATTGCACATAGAGTACTATTACAGCTAGTTATTCAGTTTATTTTTTTTAATGCACAGTAAAACCTTGGTTTGGAAGTAACTTGGTTTGAGAGCATTTTGCAAGACAAGCAAAATGTTTAAATACATTTTGACTTGATATACAAGCGATGTCTTGATATAAGAGTATAAAAGAGAAGAGAGGCGCCTCTAAGTGTAGAAATTTGCTTACATTTAATGAAGGTACAACATTTAGCAACATATTGCTACACTTAGAGGCGCCTCTCTTCTCTTTTATACTCTGTAGCTCCTGCTGGATTTTCCTTCTAATCCCCCTGTGGAAGCTTCCATTTGTGGATGGACATTTTACGGTTACACAACCCATCACATTGCTATAAATCTTTTTATATGGACTATAAACTGAAGAACCTATGAATAAATGGTTGCGGAACGAATCATCTGAGTTTTCATTATTTATAATGGGGAAAATCACTTTGATATGCTTTGGATTACAAAACATGTTTCCGGAACGAATTATGCTCGCAATCCAAGGTTTTAGGGCTCTTTCACACGGGGCGGATCAGTGCAGAGCCCCGTGGATATCCGCTTGCTCAGCGAGCAGGAAGATGGACAGGTCCGTCTCTGCACTCTGTGCAGGGACGGACCTGTCACAGCACCGCTCTCCCCTATGGGGGATCGGGTGACGACGGACCGTAGAGTCCGTCGTCATCCGATCCGCTCTGCAGACGAATGAAAAAATAGGGTTTTCCTCCGTCTTGCAGAAACAGACCATAGCGGGCACGGACGAGATTGGGTGTCAGCGGATGCTCATCCGCTGACACCCGCTATCCCATAGGGTACATGTATGTCCGTTTTTCATCCGAAAACGGATGGATGAAAAACGGACATACGGACCGTCCGTGTGAAAGAGCCCTTACTGTAGTTTATTTTAAAACAAGTGTTAGTACATGAATTTGACGTAGTATAGACTATATAGCAACACTCAGACTGGGAAAGGGAGAGACACAACAGGGAGCCAAACAGGTGTGCTGCATTGACGCATATAATTACACCATAAATGCATACATATCATTGCAAGTGCCTAGGTGTGAAAGGGCCCTTAATGAGCTGACCACTTGGCTCAGTGTCAGGCTCATAATAATTCTGATTCAGAAGATCTTAGTAACTTGTAAGGATTTAGCCTAGATAAATTAGCCAGCCATCAAAGTATCTGCCAGGATAGAAATAAAAGCTACTCAGTGGGTACCATGTCCCCAAAGCTACTTAAAATGCTAATAGTTCTTGTTGGTCTGGAGGATATCTATAGGTTTCACAACATGCTTCTCAGTATAATGGTTTTCCCAAATAATCTGCTACCTCAGGGGGGGGTTATAAAAAAAATGGATATTCAAAAAACAGAAACCAAAATCATAATTCATCTTTCTAACTACAACACCCTGGAATCTGATTGGGTGGCGTGGATACGGATTTCAGCAGCAATATAGTGCTTTGTAATGTATTCCCTGCATTATAGGAATTTACAATTCAATTCAATGGTTTGCTGAAATTGAAATTACAGAAGACCTTCCCTCCAATAGTACAAATTTAAATAAAGGCAGTTTACCATAGAGCTGGCTGTGGACCAAGTGGTCCCTGGCCATCTCTAGGACCCTTGGAGGCCAGAAGCAATTTTTTTTTACTGCAAAGCCTGGGATAGTTTTTTTTTTCTTTTTTTGGATCTCAGGCTTTTCAGCATAAAAAAGAGAGCTGTGGGGACCTACGGAACCCAGATCTCTCTATAAAGAGGACCTGTCATGCCCTATTTCTATTACAAGGGATGTTTACATTCCTTGTAATAAGAATAAAAGTGAGCAAAAAATTCAAAGAAAAGTGTAAAAAAAAATAATAATTTTAAAGCGCCCCCAGCCCCTCAAATGCATACGTAGGTTGCGCCCGCATATGTAAACAGCGTTCCAACCACACATGCGATGGTTAGAGCAACAGCAATATTTCTAGCACTAGACCCCCTCTGTAATTCTAAACTGAGACCCTGTAAAAAAAAAAAAAAATTAAGGGTCGCCTATGAAGATTTTTAAGTACTGTAGTTTGGCGCCATTCCACAAGAGTGTGCAATTAAAAAAGTGTAAAGTTTTTGGTATATTTTTACTCAGCGTAACATCATCTTATTTATTTTACCTACAATTTGGGTTATCTATTGTGTTTTCTTGCATTAAAATTCATTAAAAGTGTATTTTTTCCCCAAATAATTTGTTTGAAAAATTGCTGCTCAAATACTGTGTGACATAAAAAATTTCAATCACTGCCATTTTATTTCCTAGGGTCTCTGCTAAAAAAAAAATATGATGATTTTTACATGTAGGAGAGAAATGCCAGAATTGGCTTGGGTGGCAAGTGGTTAATTTGCAGAGAATTCCTGTCTTGGAATTGGACAGAAAATGAAGGTAACATTTCCTAAATGTGACAGATGGCAAAAGAAAACAAAAAAAAAATTGACAGGGGTATAACCCTCCATTACTCTATCCAAAATGGGAAAAAAAGTAACCCTTTCATGACTAAGCCTTTTTCTGACATCATTTGTTGCATACAAGTTAAAATCCATATTTTTTGCTAGAAAATTACTTAGAACCCCCAAACATATATGTGCGTGTGTGTAATATTATATATATATTTATATATATATATATATATATTATACACACACACACACACACACACACACACACACACACACACATAGACCCTAGGGAATAAAATGGCAATCGCTGCAATATTCTATTTCACATGGTATTTGCGCAGCGGTCTTTTAAATGCATTTTTGGGCGAAAAATGGACACTTTCATGAATTAGAAAGAAACAAAAACCAGTAAAGCTAGCCCAATTTTTTTTGTATAATGTGAAAGATGATGTTACGCCAAGTAAATAGATATCGAATATGTCATGCTTTGAAATTGCGCACACTCGTGGAATGGCGACAAAAGACGGTACTTAAACATCTCCAGAGGCAACGCTATAAAAATTTCTTGTGCTAGAATTATTGCTTTTGCTCCGATTGTGGCTATACCTCACATGTGTGGTTTGAACAGCGTTTACATATGTGGGCACGGAGGGACGAGGCGCTTTACATTTTTTTTTTTTTTTTTTACAGTCTCTTTACATTTTTTTTTTCTGATCATTTTTATTGCTGTCACAAGGCATGTAAACATCCCTTGTGACAGTAATAGGTAGTGACAGGTGACCCTAAATCCCTCCTTTGTACTTAAAAGCAATCAAAACGCAAATTTTAATTTTTTTTAAATTCGGCGCCCTTAAGCCTTCTGTAAACCGAAAGAGATGTCATGACATCGCTTCCGGGTTACTAAATCCGAGACTCGATCAAAGCCAATTCTGGCTTTGTT
Source organism: Lithobates sylvaticus (assembly GCA_028564925.1). Classification (NCBI taxonomy): domain Eukaryota; kingdom Metazoa; phylum Chordata; class Amphibia; order Anura; family Ranidae; genus Lithobates; species Lithobates sylvaticus. The sequence goes on from CM053028.1 coordinate 85,499,049, forward strand.
TGAGTCTCCGGCCAGCCAGGGGACGTGACGCTTGGTTGCTCGGGCCTCTCGTGTGACTGGAGAGCTGCAGAAGGTCCCCTCCCGCTCCTTGGGAAAACAGCCGAGCGGCTTTAAGCCAAATCAGTTGGTATCCCAAGAAAGCAGACTGTTTGCTCTAAAAAACGGTACCGGTGTGATGCGTGCAGCTGCATGCATACCCCCGATACAACCCCTTCAAGCCGAGGCTGCATATTTGCGTACGGTCGGTGTGAAGGGGTTAAAGGATCAAGTTCACCTTTAAAAAATAGGATTTTTTCATCATACCTGTAAAATCCTTTTCTTTGAATACATCATGGGACACAGAGTTAGGCTAATATTTATTACCTGCTGGGTTATACTTCATATCCAGGTGAATGGACACTGGTAGACCAAAGGTCTTTAGACAGGAAGTGATCCCCTATATAACCCCTCCCATACAGGAAGTACTTTAGTTTTGTAGCAAGCACTGAATCCTCAAAAAGAGGGGAGGAACCTCTGTGTCCCATGATGTACTCAAAAGGATTTTACAGGTAAGTATGACGAAAAAAATCCTATTTTCTTTTTCATACATCATGGGACACAGAGTTAGGCTAATATTCATTACCTGCTGGGACGTCTAAGAGCAATAGCTTTCAGGGGAGGGAGACACCCTGCCACACAATAGCCATTAGAACTTACACAGCAGCCCACAGTACACTGTGGTCGAAAGCCGAATCCTCGGCTGCTCGACCATCCACTTGATAAAATTTTGTGAACGTATGCACTGAAGACCAGGTAGCAGCCTTCCAAATCTGAGCCACAGATACCTAATGGCGAAAAAGCCCAGGAGGTTCCTACACCCCTGGTAGAATGAGCTCTCACCCTAAAGGGAGGAGCTTTACGTTTCAGACAATAGGCCTGAATGACCAATTGACGGACCCATTTGGCAATGGAAACTGCCTGCCCCTTCTTGGGTCCTTTTGGTAAAACTAAAAAGGAGTCTCATCCTCGGATCTCCGCAGATCTAGATAAATGAACCTTGACTGCCCGGACAACATCCAAAGAATGCAGTCGTCTCTCTTCCGCCGAACAAGGCTGAGAGAAAAAGAGAAGGCAAAATAATGCCCCGATTTAAATGAAAGGCCGACACCACTTTTGGTAAAAAGGATGGAACAGGTCGTAACGTGACCCTGTCATGTTGAAGGATCAAGTATGGTTCCCTGCATGAAAGGGCCACCAACTCCGACACCCTTCTAGCCGAGGTGATGGCCATCAGGAAGGCTAGCTTGCGTGACAGCAAGTCTAATGGAATTTCCTTGATTGGCTCAAATGGTTGTTTCTGTAACACAGGCAGCACCAAGTTCAAGTGTCAAGGACACATAGGTGACCTAATGGGGGGAAGAAAGCGAGTTGCCCCCTGCATAAAGGTTCAGATCACTGAGTGAGAGGCTAAAGGCCTTTGGAAGAATACTGATAGGGCCGAAACTTGACCTCTGATTGTGCTCAAAGCCAATTTGATTTCCACAGCTAACTGTAGAAAAGAGAATTCTCCCAATCACGTAACTTTCTATAATAATATTTAATTGAATAAAACGATGTATAATTACCCACCTTCAACATAAGGGCCTTCTTTGGGATGCTCTCGAACTCGTAAATTAAAGGTTTTTGATGACTTCCTTCGCAGCAGATCTCTCACTCGCTCGTTGTAAATTTCGAGGTAGCTAAATGAAATGCAGAAAATACACAATGAGAGCTATAAGGTGCTGTGCCAGGGGAAAAAAAAAAAAAATCATCAGCTAATGTACTGTACAGCAAACAATATGCAGCCATTGGTACTGGTGAGTTGCATTAACACACATTGGGTAAGCCTGTAACATGCGTTGTTCATGCAGCCCATTTATTTCAATCGCAAGGCAGAAAAACAGACCTGCAGCATCTTTTGCAATGCACTGCAAAATAACGCAAGACTCTGTGTTACTGCGCATTGATATGTGGTGCAACATGCATTGGGGTGCCATTAAATATGAATGTCACCCACCCATGGTGCACATACCTATATAAAGGTCTGAAAACCCTGTTCCACCAGACCATGCTACTTGGATTTCTATGATTGACTACATGCTTTTCATTGGGAAGTTGATGTATCAAAGGTTTGACCAGCTAAATTTGAAAAATGGAGTATAATTGAGTAATAGATAAAATTTTATTGATTTTCAGAATTCACAGTATTCATATTTGTGTCACAGCAGATGATGGTAAAGGTAGGTTTCCTAGAATTTATGTGTAGTTATAATTAGGTTTCTTAATTTTGATGAGACTACGGCATTTAGGTGCAGGTGGAAGGCACAAGCGCATGGCCCAGCAGTGCTGCCAGCAGTCTGTTAAACAAAATGAGAGGCCAATAGCTGCTGTGGCTGGATGGTGCACAGAGTTCTACTACCGTCTAGGGCAGTATTCACTGAGGAACGGATGCATTCCTCCCTGGACGTATACTGCCCTAAGCGTTGGTAGCATTCAATGAACCGTAAAGCCACAGCAGCTATCAGCCTCTCATAAAGGCTAACAAGCTACCAGCAGTGGGGCTACTTGGTGCACCTTTGCCTTCCACCACCTAAAATACCAGAGCCTCGTGCACTGGGGCTAAACACCATGGGGTTGACTTTCTGAAACTAGAGAGTTCAAAATCTGGTGCAGCTGTGCATGGTAGCCAATCAGCTTGTTCAATTAAGCTTTGACGAAAAAAAAAAAAAAAAATTGGAAGCGGATTAACTTATTGCCGCCCGCGCTATAGCCGAAAGATGGCTACAGCGCGGGTCTTAAAGGGGTTGTAAAGGTTTGTTTTTTATTTTCTAAATAGGTTCCTTTAAGCTAGTGCATTGTTGGTTCACTTAAATTTTCCTTCGATTTCCCTTCTAAATGTTTTTTTTCTTTGTCTGAATTTCTCACTTCCTGTTTCTCCTCAGTAAACTTCACACCATCATCCGAGCGGTGTTTAGTCAGGCAGAACAGCTTACTGAACAGCTTACTGAGGAGGAACAGGAAGTGAGAAATTCAGACAAAGAAAACAAAAGAACGGAAATTGAAGGAAAAGGTAAGTGAACCAACAATGCACTAGCTTAAAAGGAACCTATTTAGAAAAAAAAAAAAAACCTTTACAACCCCTTTAATTGCCGGGAGGATGTCCATAGACGTCCTCCCAAGCATGCGCTGTCTGCGTGTCCCTGCGGGTTGCGCATGGCGCACTCTGTGATCACCAAGTCTATGAGACTCAGCTGATCACAGATCGGAAGAAGGGGGTCGATCCTGGCCCCTTACCACGTGATCAGCTGTCAGACAATGATAGCTGATCACGTGATGTAAACAGAAGATCGGTAATCAGTATTTTTTTTTTCCTCGCGCTGTCAACGTGAGGGGAAAAAAAAAGGTTGATCACTGGCTTCTGTCAGAGCGACATTGGTCCCTCACACAGAGAGACGCAACTGCCTCATCTGTGCCCACCTGTGCTACCTGCCAGTATCTACTGTGCCACCTACCAGTGCTGCCAATCAATACCCATCAGTGCCACCGGTCAGTGCTGCCAATCTGACGCCAACAGTGCCACCTATCAATGCTGCCTCATCGGTGCCCATCAGTGCAGCCTCATCAGGGCACATCAATGCAGAAAAAAATTACCGGTTTTCAAAATTTTATAACAAACTATGAAACCGTTTTATTTTTTTCAAAATAATTTGGTCTTTTTATTTTTAATTTTTTTACCAAAAAATAAAAAAGCCCAGCAGTGATTAAAAACCACCAAAAGAAAGCTTGATTTGTGTGAAAAAAAAATGATAAAAATGTTATTTGGGTACAGTGTAGCATGACTGCGCAATCGTCAGTCAAAGTCTGGACAGTGCTGAAAGCTGAAAATTGGTCTGGGCAGGAAGGGGGTTTAAATGCCCAGTAGGCAAGTGGTTAAGCTGCACCAGATTTTGCATATTTTATTAATAAATAAACCTCCAAGTGTGCATCGGCCTTAGTGTGCTTGAAAAAGATTTGTTTTGTTTATTCTATGTAAAGCCTTTCCATGTGCACCTTACTTTAAAAGCTAGTTAAAAATTGGGGCGTTTACCATTTTTGTTTAGCTTGCTGCAATTTGCAAATTAGATCCCTTTAGCTGCCATTGTGCTTTGCTGGGCTTCTGGTGTGTCCCTGTGCTTTTAAAAGGAGCAATAGCTGCCTCCAGGCATACCTGCCCTTAGGCTCGGTTCACACTAGTGCGGGCTGTGCGCCCCACGTTTTCTCTGGCACGACATCCCATTCATTTGGATAGGCTGCGGTGCCGAGTGAACCGCACAAAAAATGCGCGTGCACCTTTTTAAAACTGCGGCTGCAGGGAAACTGCATTGTCTTTTTGACCATGAGGTTCCCGCACACCCGATTGCATTCCAGGCTGAGATGCATGGGGGTGCCATTCAGAATGAATGGCAGCCCTGCGTGTTTCGCAAGATTAGTGCGATTCAGTTGAGGGTGCAGGAATCGATGCGAACCCCGCAACGCACGGCCTGCACTAGCGTGAACCGAGCCTAAATGTATTCATTGTTATATGTGCTCCAACATGGAGGCTTTCATAGATTAGAGTTAGAACCGCACTATACAGAAGGGCCTGAACAAGGCACTTGATGAGACAATATATTTGCTAATGTCAAGCAACTAAACCGTCTGTTTTTAATCAAAATTTTTGCTGTAATTTGTGTTCTTTACTGGCTAGCTGGCAAGTGTGTAAAATGCTTGTTTGTGTAAAGCCCTTCCATGTACACCTTATGCCCCATACACACGGTCGTAAATTCCGACCACAAAATCCATCAGATTTTTTCCGACGGATTTTGTCCGACACTGGTGTTGCATACACACGGTCGGACAAAGTTGTCAGAAAATCCGATCATTCTGAACGTGGTGACATTCGTTGCGTACGACGGAACTACGTAGAGGCTATTAGCCAATAGGTTTGGTCTCCTAATTTGATCTGAGCATGTGTAGCACTTTGTCCGTCGGAATTCTCTACACACGATCGGAAAAAGTCCGATCGGATTCTGTTGTCGAAAAATTTGAGAGCAGGATCTTAAATTTTTTCCGTCTGAAAAAGTCCAATGGAGCCCACACACGGTCGGATTTTCCGACACCATGGTCCGATCGGACATTTTCCGTCAGAATTTCCGACCGTGTGTATGGGGCATTACTCTAAAAGCTTATTATTATTTGGGGGCAATTGCAATTTTCGTTTAGGGCCACGGCTATACCAGACTTCCCCTGCACCTTCATTGGAGGTACAATTGTATTGTTTTAACCAGCCAGTGGCAAGAAGGTAAGATCAATGGTGTATTAAAACTATGGAATAACTGCATTTGCATTTTAGACTAAAAAATATAATTTTAAATAAACGGTGCATGATAATCTTGTTATGGAAAACTGAACAATCATAAAACATACCTGACTTCTGTACGAAATGATGCAATGCCCCTCCTCGTAACGTCAGCAATCCTACTGAACAATCCTTCACAAATCCGGGGTATTAGACCAGAATCACCCTGTGGTACCAGTGGAATCCAAGAGATTAGACAGGAGAATTTAAAAACAAATCCTTCAAACTACACAATCATGCTGCTTCTTATTAGAGTTCAAGCAGAGGCTGAAGAACTGCAGTGCACGATTCAGCAACAACTATATACAATGTCACAAGTATGTCCACAAAAGCAAAGAAAAAAAAAAAAAGGGGGGTGCATGTCAAGTGGATTGAATTACATACTAGGGATGACTTACTAAAGGAGTAGAGTAGGGGTGCGCAAGGAGCGAGGACCACTTAAGTGATTTGGTAACCGGTCATCGGACACGATGAACTATGGGGTTTTACCGACCCCCAAACGGCAAATGTAAAACAAGCCCTCACTGTCCGGAGCCCCCTAGAAGACTGCTTTCACACTGATGTGCTGTAGTTTACCCGCACCAGGCAGTGCACCTGCGGCTTCCCTGTGGGTTAGCTGCGCTTTGTCATAGACTTCTATTATATTTTATAACCTTGCAAGATGTATCAGTTTATGACTCAGTGCAGGAAACCTGCAGGAAAGCCCCAGGTGCACTGCACTGCACCTGTGGATCAGTGTAAAAGCAGCTTAATACCATATATACATACACACACACACACACACACACACACACACACACACACACACACACACACACACACACACATACATATATATATATATATATATATATATATACATACAGGGGGTCCCCGGGTTACAAACATGATAGGGTCTGTAGGTTTGTTCTTAAGTTAAATCTGTTTGTAAGTCGGAACAGGTACATTTTTTAAGTGTAGTTCCAGCCAGTAAAACTATTTTTAATCTTTTTGGATAGCATAGGGAAGGGTTAACACCCCTGTGATGTTTGTTTTGCTGTCTGTGCCCCTGTTCAGAAGATTTCACCTCACTTCCTGTCCCAATGACAATTGGATTTTGAAAATTTTGGGTTGTTGTGGAAACAAGCCTTGATAAAAAAGCATCAGTGGAGGTACCTTTTTCCCATAATATCTCTTACAGGAGTGAATTTCCCTTCCTGGGGGTAGATGTCCTCTCACTTCCTGTTGTCTCCCTCCGTTTGTAAGTAGGAGTCGTTTGTAAGTCGGATGTTTGTAACTAGGGGACCCCCTGTATATATATATATATATATATATATATATATATATATATATATATATATATATATATATATATTTATTTAATTACACACACACACACACACACACACACACACACTCTCTCTCTCGAGTATAAGCCGACCCGAATATAAGCCGAGGCACCTATTTTACCCCCCCAAAAAAATGGGAAAACTTATTGACTTGAGTATAAGCCTAGGGTGAGAAATGCAGCAGCTATTGTAAGTGGAAAAGATGGTCAACAATGCGCATCTGCAGCCTCACTCTGCCCTTCCCCCTGCCCCACCGTGCCCATCTGCAGCCTCGTGTACCTGATCTCCAGAACACCGGCGCTGTGACATGCAGTCTAGTCGGCAGCCGCCCAGTGTAACAAAGCCCTGCCTCCTCCTCGTCCTCGTCCGTGACAGAACACTGATTCAGTTTCCCACCAGTGAATCAGTGTTCCGTCTATCACAGACAAGGACGAGGAAGTTTCCCCACCGGTGAATCAGTGTTCCGTCTATCACAGACAAGGACGAGGAAGGCGGGGCTTTGTTACACAGACAGACACTGCTTAGATTGCATGTCACAGCGGCGGGAGATCAGGCTCATGAGGCTGCAGATGGGCACAGTGAGGCAGGGATACTCGAGGGTTTTTTTTTCAGCACAAAAAAAAATGTGCTGAAAAACTCAGCTTATACTCGAGTATATACGGTAACCCTTTTTTATAAGTGCCAATATGCCCATTGCAAGAGTGCAGTGTATGATGTTTAATACACTGACCTTCTTTTCGTTTTCCAGCTTCTGCTAACAACGCTCTCCAGGCTGCCTAAAGGGGCCCAGGTGAAGAGCACTTGATATCACTCCTCCTGGGACAGGAGCCAGTGCTACAGAGGAAGCATCGGCTTATGCGGCTCCTGCTCCCTCCATGGTTGTCTGCTTCCTCTGCTGCTGGCAGTGGCTTCATGCACTCTAATGCTCTCAGGTGGCGGGTCGGCAACCTGTTGATCATGATCTGGGCTTGCCGACCCCCCATCCCAGAGCATGGGCATGCACTACCCTAGTTTGAGGTTGCAGGCCACATCAAATGGCCACCAGTGTTCATTTTGTCGACTAAAACATTTTTTTAGTAAAATAAATGAAAACCATTTTAGTCGACTAAATGAATACTATTTTAGTCGACTAAAATACGACTAAACTAAAATGGCATTTTAGTCAAAAGACTAAAATGGGGGTAAAACTAAAATGCCATTTTAGTCAAAAGACTAAGACTAAAACTAAATTGAAATTTGACTTCAAAATTAACACTGGTCTGTAGTACATGGTCACACCTCAATACCATAAAGCAGGTATATGCAATTAGCGGACCTCCAGCTGTTGCAAAACTACAAGTCCCATCATGCCTCTGGGCATCATGCTTGTGGCTGTCAGAATCTTGCTATGCCTGATAGGACTTGTAGTTCTGCAACAGCTAATTGCATATCCCTGCCATAAATAATAACATATTCAATGTTTCACTCCAGCAGTATATAATGAGTGTGGAAATTTTAGAGAAACGTTAACTAATGCATTACAAGTCAATTACACTCATTAGATTTTAGACGACTAAAATGAGTTTTAGTCTACCAAAATGTACTGGAGATTTAGTTGACTAAATCCGACTAAAACAATTGCAGAAGACTAAAAAATGGGACCAAAACTAAAATGCCATTTTAGTCATAAGGCTAAGGCTAAAACTAAATCGAAATTTGCTGCCAAAATTAACACTGCGGGTCACATGCGCCACGGGTTTAGCACCCCTGGAGTAGTGCGTGTTCACAGTGCAAAGTAAATGTTCAATAAGCTTAGTAAAAAAAAAAGTCTGAGCTATGTTCACTTTGAAAACCCAAACACCTATACAAGTTAAAAAAAAAAAAAAAAAAGCCCCTCTATCCTAGTTACTGTTGATTATGCAAGGTGGACATCTCCCCAAAGGCCTCAGATTTACACCTATGCATTTTTAGTGCTTTTTGCATATGTGCACTACAGTTCATTTAACATGGTTTCCTATTGAACACGTTCTGTAGGGCAAATCTGGCAAATGCAAAAAGCACTAAAAATGCATAGGTGTGAATCAGGCCTAAGCAAGCATTGAGGTCACCCACCTACTTCAAGTTCCCAGTTATGGCTGCCGCAGGACATGGAGCGATGGATCTCCTTTTCAATATCCTTGATGGTTAATGGATAACTAACTCTATACATGTTCACTGCAGAAATCACGTCTTAAAGAATATGTTACCCAACATTTCATATTTCTGATATATGCCCGTTGTACCATGTATTTGTGTTTAAAAAGTATCCTATTCACCTTTGTGTATTGCTTTATTTGAGTGAAATATCTGGTGATCTAGCCAGTCCCCTGCTTTCCTATTGCAATCTATTGCTAGTTATGGGAGCACATCCATCCCAGCGTGATAAGTTTTCTGTTTGTGCTGGGAGAACAGCCTGCCTGTCCTCCAACGGTCAGACTTCTGCTTACACGCTCCCCCCTGGGCACAGCCATTAACCACATGTGTGGTTTGAACACCGTTTTCATATGTGGGCGGGACTCATGTATGCATTCGCTTCTGCGTACGAGCTCACGGGGACAGGGGCGCTTTAAAAAAATTTTTTTTTTTTATTGTTAATTTTACTTTTAATTTTTTTTGTTTGACACTTTAAAAAAAAAAAAAATATTTGATTACTTTTATTCCTATTACAATGAATGTAAACATCCCTTGTAATAAGAATATGGCATGATCAGACCTATTAACAGTGAGATATGGGGTCAATAAGACCCCACATCTCAACCTCTAGGCTGGGAAGCCTAAAAAAATAAAATAAATAAAAAAAAAAAACGATCAAGGCTTCCCAGCCGAGGCGGCAACGTTTTTTTGAATGCAGAGGCTGGGCGTGACGTCATAACATCGCGCCAGGCCTCAATCTCAATGATCACCATCCGGGGGCCGATGGATCCTGTGTAGAAGCATCGGAGGGCGGCGGGAGGGGGGGAGGGACGTCCCCTCCCGCTGCCCGTAAGAACAATCAAGCGGGGGAACAGCCGCTATGATCATTCTTTTGGTGCAGGGAATCGCCGGCTGAAAAAGCCGATATCTGAATGATGTCTGTAGATGCAGGCATCATTCAGATATACCCGCGGGAAGTCAAGGACGTCCCTCCGGCGCGAAGTGGTTAATTGGGAAGATCAGTGTAATGTTTTTTCACCCCCACCTCTCTAAGCCCCATTAGCAGCTGAGAAAAGAGATTTTAGTTCTGGTCTGAACAGGTTTGAATCAGGAAATGGATTGCGACTCGGATACTCTTGAATAAAAGTCCTTTATTTGGTTACATGGGTACAGGCTAAGCTGACGCGTTTCAGCTAAGAAGCCTTCATCAAAGCAAGTACCAGCCCCAAGTGTCTTTGTGCAGGAACTTGCACCCTGGTATAGGGTGACAACACTGTCCTTGTCTCCTAGCTGTTTTCCTGCATTGTCACCTTGTCAAAATGTTCTCCAAGTGGAAACTACAAGCGGTTGTGTGGACGTATATTGCACAGGCATGCTCCATTATTGTCACTTGCAGTAAAAAATAAAAAAAGAAAGTAGCTACAGTGGATATATGTAGACGAGAAGTGGGTGTAAAGAGAGATAAGAGATAAGCAGTGATGATAAGCTACAAAGGATGAACAAAAGGAGAAAACAAGTATTTTATTAAAAAAGTATGACATTTCTGATATGCAGTGCCTTAGAAGACTAAATATCATTCAGCTAAGGGTTACTTGCACTTTAAAAGGCAATGGCTGAAATGGTGCATTTGAATAATTTTCTTATTGTTTTCCATAAGTACTCAGCTGGGATAACAATTATTCCGCAGCAGTTTAATATCATTCTCAGTGCCATTTCTAGGAAATGTGGATTGTACTACATAGATGCACATATGCTCATTACCTCCAGCGAATGCTTGACTGAGTAAGCGGAAGACAGATTGCACAAGCCTATGGGATAAACTGAATCTGCGTGGAACGATTGTGGCGTTTTATTACACCCCTCGCTGCTGGGTACATTTACACCGCGCAAGTGAAGCTGCGCCAAGCCATGAAATTACAGCAACCGTTAATGAGGCAAAAGTTGCTGCACTGGAACTTTTTATGTCAATGGAAAGATGGCAGAGGAAGAAGATGCATTACAGGCTGCAGCAGGCATTGATTTTCTAAACAGATTTTTTTATTTATTTTTTACGCAGCAAGAATCCAGAGGAATATGATATATGAAGTGATATTTGGGGACTGCAGAGATTGTAAGACACAAAATTAATTAAAGCTATAAATACTAGAGAATACCCCAAGACAGGGGTCTCCAAACCTTCTAAACAAGGGGCCAGTTTACTGTCCTCCAGACTGGGGGTCGGACTGCGGCCATTAGGACTAGAAAAGGTCCCGACGACAGTGGGAAAAAACAGTGCCCCGTCTTTAGTGTTATTGGGAGGATTTGTGCCCCGTCGTTGCCATCATTAGGAGGAATTGTGCCCATAATTGCTGTCATTGGAAATAATAGTGCTCCGTCGCTGCAAGGAAGGATTTGTGCCCCATCGTTGCAGTCATTGGAAGGAATTGTGCCCCTTCACTGCTGTCATTGGAAGAAGGAATTGTTCCCCGTCGCTGCTGTCATTGGAAGGAATTATTCCCCGTCGCTGATGTCATTGGAAGGAATTGTGCCCAATCGCTGCTGTCATTGGAAGGAATTGTGCCCAGTCGCTGCGGTCATTGGAAGAAGGAATTGTCCCCCGTCGCTGCTGTCATTGGAAGGAATTGTGCCTGTTGCTGTAGTCATTGAAAGAAATTGTGCCCCGTCGCTGTAGTCATTGAAAGAAATTGTGCCCCGTCGCTGCTGTCATTGGAAGGAATTGTGCCCAGTCGCTGCTGTCATTGGAAGGAATTGTGCCCAGTCGCTGCTGTCATTGGAAGGAATTGTGCCCAGTCGCTGCTGTCATTGGAAGGAATTGTGCCCCCCCCCCCTTTTACTTAGCTGAACCCAATCGTTCCAGCAACGGGGACGAGCAGAGCAGCCCTGGCCGTTGTCTTGGGTGCTCATTGGCTGGATTGATAGCAGTGAGCATTGGCTCCCGCTGCTGTCAATCAAAGTCAATGACACAGGAGTCGGGAGGCAGCGCCGAGTTCTGCTGTCTGTCTGTGTCAATGGACGCAGCAGCAGGACTCGGGAGCGTGTCCGCACGAGTATAGTAATAGTGGTGATCTGCAATTTTTAGCGGGACTGCCACATTGCGGCTTGCAGATTGGACACTTTTGACACTTTTTTGGGTCCATTGACATTTATACAGCGATCAGTGCTAAAAATAGTCACTGATTACTGTATAAATTGGCAGGGAATGGGTTAACACTAGGGGGCGATCAAGGGATTAAATGTGTGTCCTAGGGAGTGATTCTAACTGTAGGGGGGGTGAGACTGCCTTGAGGAGGAGACCGATCGCTATTCATTCTTAATATGAACAGCAGATCGGTCTCCGCTCTACTGACAGAATGGAGATCTGTTTGTTTACATTGACAGATCTCCATTCTGTATCTCTCAGGAGCAATCGCAGGTCCCCGGCGGACTTCACGACCGCCGGGCACACGCATCGGCCCTGTCATTGCACCCCCTAGCGGTCTTAAAGCGGCAGACGTACAGCTATGGCGTACAAGTGCCCAGGGGAGCCAACCTGCCGCAGTATATCTGCGGCGGCTGGTCCTCTAGTGGTAAAAAAAACAAAAAAAATTAAAAACAAATGAACCTTTACAGCCCCTTTAATGTAGAGGAGATGAAAAAAATTAAAAATAAAAAAAAAGGCAAGGCCTGCATATGACCTATCTGCCCAAGATTGACATGTCTAAAATCAGTCTAAGGGCAGATGGATTCCAGGCAGTAAATGCTACATAGATCATCTGCCCTTACTCAAGATGGCCATGGCCAGGAATTCTAGGGGGTGTTTTTAAAAGTGATTTCTCTAAATAAAGCATGGAGAAATGGATGGATGGGGGGGAATTTGCATTGAATGTTAAAAATGAATTCAATTGCGTTTTTGGTTTGTGTTGCTCAGATGCGGTGTAGTTTCGCTTTAGGTCCCAGAAAGCGTCAGGGCTAGTCACAAAGTGCAGCTTGGCTCACGCATGCGCAGTGGGCTGCCCACAAATAACCTGCTGGCACCAAGGACCCTAGACCAGTGAAGAACCCGGCCCGGGAGAAGATGGTGCTGGATCCCTGGACAGGCAAGTGCCCTTTTTTATTTATTTATTTTTTTTTTTTTAAAGTCAGCAGCTACAGCACCGCTTTAAAGTCAGGGGCATGACACATTTCCAATTTCTTCCTTATGACATCATTTCCAATCAATGTAAAATCATAAAAAAGGGACACTGGATGAAGTGGGGAGCTACAGACAGAACAAGTCACCTATACTAAGCAGTGATTGGCAGCGCCCAGCCAATATTAGGAAGGGAAAGGGAATGATCTAGTCCTAGGTTATTTGCAGCCCAATCATTGGACTGCACATTACAATTAGAATACCGTATACAGAGCTGAAGACACTTGTAGAATAAAAACATCTTCATACCGGGTTTCCCATCATAGTATAGGACTTTCCAGAGCCAGTCTGTCCATAGGCAAAGACACAGGCGTTGTACCCTTCAAATGCTGACTTGAGAACTTCGCTGCCAAGATCCTTAAAAACCTGAATAAGAGAGATTTTTGATTATCAAAATGAAAATATAACTGAAGGCAAAAAATGTTTTTGGATTTTTTTAGTTTGAGAGTGGAGAGGGATTAGAAGACCAGTACAGTCTTTATTGCTGTTTTTGTCCCTGTTAAAGAGGAGTCCCCCCGCCAACCCCCCCTCAAAATTTTTTTAAAAAGTCAGCATCTACACCTACTGTAGCTGCGGACTTTTAATATTAAGACACTTACTGAATCTAGAGATGGCACCACAGCCATTGGCTCTCAGGTGCTCCTGCCGCCATTGTAAGGGAAACCGGCAGTAAAACCTTGCGGCACAGCCGATTCCCTACTGCGCATGCTCAGCGGCAGGGGAAGGAGGAGGGTGGCCAAACTTCCGAGTAATCGCGCCGTAGTGCAATCTCCCAGAAGTAGGGACAGGTACCTGTCAAAAACTGGTATCCGCTCCATCCCCAAAATGTGGCACCGGAGGGGGGAGGAGTCAGATAAGCGGAGTTCCAATTTTGGGTGGAGCTCAGCTTTAAAGGAGAGTCACCCTCTCTATACATTCACCAAAAGGGAAAGAAAATCCTGAATGTTGAGTGGTCATCAGAACAGCAACAGAGGGGAAGTCGTCTAAATGGGGACACCAATTCTGGTGGGTACAGAGATTTCCTCCGACTTACTGTTGTGGCTGGAGAAATCTCAAAGTGAACATCAGACGATATAAAGCTGAACATTGGGATAAGCAAATTTTGTCTAAAATACAAGAGATATGCAATGTGCTTTGTGTATTTCTTTTAGATCTGTGCAGTAATCCAGTGCAAACTTTTTCTTTATGCAGGAGCTTTCTGTGATAAAGACCAGTCACTGCTGCTCTCTTCTCCTTGTCCAGGGCTGGTCTCGTCTCCTCCTCCTCCTGTAATTTTCCATAGGTTGCGTGTAGTGTGTGGGCTCACTGGGTACCTCCCACAGCACTGCTCTCCTGCTGAAGATAGCGGAGGAGCCCGGCAGAAGACAGCGGGAGAACCGAAGAGAGAGCGGAGAAGTCGGAAGAGACCCCTGAAGTCGGAAGAGACCCCCGGAGCTGCCTCATAAATTACTTAAAAAACCTGTGTAGTGTTTTAAAAAACACCTGTTGGTGACCGCCCCCCCCCTCCCCATTTTACTTACCTGAACCCTTGAACTTGTCCCATGGGGATGCGCACTCTCTCTGCGGGGGGTTCTCGGCTCTTGAGTGGATAAATTGATAGCAGCGCAGCCATTGGCTCCCGCTGCTGTCAATCAAATCCAATGAAACGGGCGCCGGGGGGTGGGGCAGAGCCCTGCACTATGGATACCGAATGCTGGACTCGGGAGCGTGCCCACAAGGTAACCCCCTGGGAGAGTGCTTCTCCCAGGGGCTTATCTGATGTCAGGAGGAGCCACGAGAGCCGCCGAGGGACCTCAGAAGACCAGGTTTGGGGCCACTCCGTGCAAAACGAGCTGCAACGTGGAGGAGGTAAGTATGACATGTTTGTTATTTAAAAAAAAAAAAAAAAACCTTTAGTGTCACTTTAAAGAAAAATTGTACAGAGATAAATATAGAGGTTGCCATTGCTGACCACCTTCTGAAAATGCAGGTCTAGCTGCCTCTGCCCCCACTGGTTTCTGAATTGTTGGTCTGGAACAATCATGCACCCAAGGAAGTCAGAACTTCTTATCTACAATTCAGGTCAGATGCCGCCACCACAACCGGCTCTGGCTGTATTGCCACCATCTAATATTCAATATACATTAGACCAGGGGTCTCCAAACTTTTTAAACAAAGGGCCAGTTTACTGTCCTCCAGACTTTAGGGGGCTGGACTGTGGCCATTGTGAGTAGAAATTGACCTGGCATCAGTGG
This sequence comes from Lithobates sylvaticus, assembly GCA_028564925.1. Classification (NCBI taxonomy): domain Eukaryota; kingdom Metazoa; phylum Chordata; class Amphibia; order Anura; family Ranidae; genus Lithobates; species Lithobates sylvaticus. The sequence goes on from CM053028.1 coordinate 85,514,325, forward strand.
GAGTAAACAATAGATTTTTGGGATTAGGAGGAATAATAGTACCCCATCGCTGGTGTCAGTGGAAGGAATAGTGCCTGATCATTGGTGTCAGTGGGGGGTGCTCCATCTTTGAGGTCAGTGGGAGGAATAGTGCCCCATTGCTTGTGTCAGTGGGAGGAATAGTGCCTGATCATTGGTGTCAGTGGGGGGGGGGGGGGTGCTCCATCTTTGGGGTCAGTGGGAGGAAGAGTGCCCTATCATTGTTGCCAGTTTAAGGAATAGTGTCCCATCATTGGCATCAATGGGAGAAATAGTGCCCTATTGTTGTTATCAGTGGGAGGAATAATGTTTTGTATCAATGGAAAGAAAAAGTGCTCTAAGAGCCAGATAAAGGCAAGTGGCTGCATCCGGCCCCCCGGGCCGCAGTTTGGAGACCACTGCCTTAGACTTCTGTACTGTGTCGGACAACGGTCCTACCCTTCTTCGCTTTGAACCCTGAATTATTGAACATTTACTAAATTATTTACCCAAAAAATTAATAAAATAATAAAATAAAATATTGGGAGGCCAATGAATCAGGACAGAAAGGCAAATCAGCATTTTCAGGAGAGGTTGGTTGAAAAGCATATCCCACTGATCTCTAGCAATTTCTGTAAATAAGCCCATTAGTATTTAGCATATGGTTTTCTAGAAAACCAGCTGTGAATTCATATAACTATACAAATGCTTTTAAAGAGAAGGCTGAGAAATTCAGAAATTATACCGCGAGAATTTACAATCATTGCTGAATAACTGTAAATATACGTGTAATTCACCCCCAAAGGAAAGTGGAATATAAATGCCATTTATTCATTTTTCCACATTTCTTTTGCTATAATTTTATGGTCATAAGCATGCCAAACTCCCTCTAAAATGGAAGTTACCCCGAACAATAACTGTATTCTCTGAGCAGCTACAAAATACTGGAAGTTTTCTGTGAATACAAAGCAGCTCCCACCCTCCACCAACACAAATCACATTTTTTACAAGGTTTAAAATCCCATTCCACATCAGTACGTCATGAGGCTAAACACGAGGTAAGAAATACAGAGAATTTATGGAAAGTGAACAATTATAGGCCGAATCTTGGAAATGCTTACCCATTCTTGAGATATGTAGTTTGCATTTTTAGAGTCTGCTGAGAAGTAGGAGAAGTCGTAGGTAAATGTTTTGGTCCGTTCTCGCCCAGAGTCCCCGCTTATCCCATCCGGCAACTGTGCAAAAACAAAAATATGCCTGGTTAGGAAAACATATTCCTGTTATATCCGTGTACAGAACATCCAAAGCACCCTTCACACCAGTGTTAATTTTGTCGACTAAAACATTTTAGTCTACTAAATTAATACTATTTTAGTAGACTAAAATATGACTAAAACTAAAATGCCATTTTAGTCAAAGACTAAGTCCCCTTTCACACCTATACGACTTGTCCCACGATTTGGGACTGCAAAGTAGCATGACAAGTCATTCCCCATGATTTCCAATGACAGCCATTCATATTAGTACGACTTCAAGTCGTTCTGACTTCAAAGTAGTCCCTGCACTACTTTGGTCCGATTTTGATGCCACTTACACAGGCATTCCTTGAAATCGCGGCAAAAATTGTGGCCGCAAATCATGGTAAAAATCGCATGATATTGAAGTCGCACAAGTGTGAAAGGGGCCTTAGACTAAATTTAAATTTGACTTCAAAATTAACACTCGTCTGTAGTGCATGTTCCTACCTCAATATAATAAATAATAACATATTAGATTTTTCACTCCAGCAGTATATAATGAGTTTGGAAATTGTATAGAAATTTTAAAGCGGTAGTAAACCCACTAAAACTTTTTTTATTTTTTATACCCCTGTAAGGAAAAAGACACAATGAGCTAGTATGCACCGCATACTAGCTCATTATGAAATACTTACCTTAGAACGAGGCGTCGGTATCTCACCTGGTTCACGCCGAGGTAGCTGACATATTGCCTCGGCGTGTCTTCCGGGTATCGCGGCTCCAGCGCTGTGAGTGGCTGGAGCCTGGATGTGCATGCGCGCAGGAGACTTCTTCCTGGCAAGGTCCGGTGTCTGTCAGGCTTTCAGCCAAGAATCCCCTGTGCGCATGCACCGCTGCAGTCAGCGGCTGATTGCACGGGGAATATCTCCTAAACCGTACAGCTTTAGGAGATTTTTTTTTACCTAAAAGGTAAGCCTTATTATAGGCTTACCTGTAGGTAAAAGTTACAAATTTGACTATACAACCACTTTAATGCACTACAATTTAATTACACCCATTCGATTTTAGACGACTAAAATGTACTGGAGATTTTAGTCGACTATAATGTAGGACATTTTAGTCAACTAAAATGTACTGGAGATTTAGTTGACTAAATACGACTAAAACTAAAAAGAAATTGCAGAAGACTAAAATGGGACTAAAACTAAAATGCCATTTTAGTCCTAAGACTTAGGCCCCTTTCACACTGGGGCGGTTTTCAGGCGGTACAGCGCTAAAAATAGCGCCTATATACCGCCTGAAAAAACCGGCCCCATTCACTCCAGTGTGAAAGCCGGCGGGCTTTCACACTGGAGCGGTGCGCTAGCAGGACGGCAAAAAAAGTCCTGCTAGCAGCATCTTTGGAGCGGGATAGGAGCGGTGTATTCTGCGGGGGATTTTAACCCTTTTTTGGACGATCGCGGGGGGTAAAACTGCACCGCGAGCGGCCGAATCCCGCGGGCAAAACGACGGTAAAGCAGCGCTAAATATATCGCTGCTTTACCGTCACCGCGGCTCCCGCCCCAGTGTGAATGGGGCCTAAGACTAAAACTAAATCAAAATTTGCTGTCAAAATTAACACGGTTTCACAATAAGCCAAGTATGATACCTTTCCTAGGATTTTAAGAATACTAGTTCTTTTGGTTGTAAATATTAAAACTTTATGTATATCCATATACATTTTGTGTCTCCCCAATTCAGCACCCTACTGTTTTAGACTCCTGGTCTCTACTTTTATGTCCTCTCACTCACTTAACCTCTGGAAGATTTACCCCCCTTCATGACCAGGCTTTTTTTTGCGCGGTCATGCAATGCTGTACCCAAATACAAATGTACGTCCTTTTTTCCCCACAAATAGAGCTTTCTCTTGGTGGTATTTGATCACCTCTGTGTTTTTTATTTTTTGCGCTATAAACAAAAAAATGTTGGAAAAAAAAAATATATATATATATATTTGTTGCTTTCTGCTATAAAACATATCCAAAAAAATTAATAAATTAATTTCTACATAAATTTAGGACAATATGTATTCTGCTAAATATTTTTAGTAAAAAAATCCCAATAAGTGTATATTTATTGTACATTTGTGTGAAAGTATTTGCCCCTTCCTGATTTTTTTGCATATTTCTCACACTTAAATGATTCAGATCATCAAACAAATTTTTATATTACACAAAGATAACCCGAGTAAATTCAAGATGCAGTTTTTTTAATTATTATTTAATTTATTAAGGGAAAAAAAGCTGTTCAAACCTGCCTGGCCCTATGGGAAAAACGAATTGCCCCCTCCCATGCTGAATCATCAATGAACTGTGATTAACCACAATTTTTTGGAAAGCCGAGTTAAAAAAAAATTTTTTGCCACATTCAGGTCTGGATTACTGCCAGACCTGTTGAGTCAAGAATCACATAGATAGAAGCCGTCTGGCAAAGTGAAGCACGCTAACAGATCACAAAAAGCCACACATCATGCCACAATCTAAACAAATTCAAGAACAGATTAGAAACAAAAGTAATGTACATGTATCAGTTTAGGGAGGTTTTCAAATCATTTCTAATGCGGCGTACACGCGGTCGGAATTTCCGATGGAAACAGTCCGATGGGAGCTGTTCAACGGATTTTCCGACCGTGTGTATGCCCATCGGTCTTTTTCTGTCGGAATTTCCGACGGACTTTGGATTGAGAACCTGTTCTCAATTTTTCCGACTGAGAACCTTTCCGATCGTGTGTATGCAACTCCGACATAATATTCTGACGCATGCTCAGAAACAATTTGACGCATGCTCAGAAGCATTAAACTTCCCTTCTATAGTGCTGTCGAACGTGTTTTATGCCGCTGTGTTACAGACCGTCGGAATTAGGTGTGACCTTGTGTAGGCAAGACAGTTTGAGCGAAATTCCGTCGGAATTCCGACAGGAAAACCATCAGAGCTTTTTTCCGACGAGAATTCTGACCGTGTGTACGCGGCATAAGGCTTTGGAACTCCAGTGAACCATGGGGAGAGCCATTATCCACAATTAGAGATAACTTGGAACAGTGGTGAACCTTCCCAGGAGTGTCCGGCCTACAAAAATGACGACTCATCTAGGGATCATAAAGAACCCAGATCATCATCAAAAGAACTGCAGGCCTCACTTGCCTCCGGTAAGATCAGTGTTCATGATTTAACAATAAGAAAGACTGGGCAAAATGGCATCCATGGGAGAGTTCCAAGGCCAAAGCCAATGCTGACCAAAAAGAACACAAAGGCTCATCTCATATTTACCAAAAAACATCTTGATTATCCCCAAAACTTTTAAGCAAATATTCTGTGGACTGAAAATGTTACTTTTTGGAAGGTGTGCATCCCGTTACATCTGGCATACAACGAATACAGCATTTCATAACAAGAACATCATACCAACAGTCAGACATGGTGGTGGTAGTGTGATGGTCTGGGGCTGCTTTGCAGCTTCAGGACCTGGACGACTTAACATAATTGATGGAACCATGAATGGAACCATGAATTCTGAGCTCTACCAGAAAATCCTAAAGGAGAATGTCCGGCCAGTTCATGACCTCAAGCTCAAATGCACTTGGGTTATGCAGCAGGACAATGATCCGAAACACAACAGCAAGTCCACCTCCAAATGGTTCAAACAAAGCAAAATTTAGGTTTTGGAGAGGCATAGTCAAAGCCCAGACTTAAATCCAATTTAAATGCTGTATCATGACCTTACACAGGCCGTTTATGCTGGAAAACCCCCCATCGAGGTTAAATTAAAACAATTCTGCAAAGTGATGTGGAGCAATTTTGGTCCACAGCAATGTGCACGACTCATTGCCAGTTATCGCAAATGCTTGATTGCAGTTGTTGCCACCAAGGGTGGCACAACCAGTTATTAGGTTTAGGGAGCAATTACTTTTTCACATAAAGATAGGCAGGTTTAGACAGTTTTTCCCTTAAAAAATGAAACCATCATTTAAAAACAACATTTTGTATTTACTCTGGGTATCTTTGTGTAATAATAAAATTTGTTTGATGATCTGAGTCATTAAAGTGTGACAAAATAAAAAAAAAATCAGAAAGGGGGCAAATACTTTTTTCACACAACTGTAGATGCTATAACTTTTGCACAAACCAAACTATGGAATATTTGTGTTTCTTTTTTACTAGTAATGGTGGCGATCAGTGATGGCACTAACGCCGTTAAAGTAAACGGCGTTATGTAACGCCGTTACTTTAGAGGGTAACGAGTAATCTAACTGATTACTCTTCCCCTCGCGGTAACGCCGTTCCCATTACTGTGGCGGCGTTACCGCAATTACCCACCGCGATCGCGGAGCCGTCTGCGGCCTTAGGAAAAGCTCCGGAGCGCACCCGATCTTGGTGCACCCGATGGCCGCAGCTCCGGCCTAGCGCCGGAGCGGCGGCCATCTTGGTGCACCCGTCGGCCGTTTACAATGCGATTGCTCCGTCAAATGACGGAGCGATCACTTGTGTAAAAAAAACGGCGTCAAGATCATGCTGGTCTCCCCTCTGTGTACAGATCTGTACAGTGGAGGGGAGAGATCGGATGGCAGCAGCCATCCCTGCCAATACTGTGCAATACTCTGCAACACCCTGCCAATACTGTGCAATACTCTGCAACACCCTGCCAATACTGTGCAATACTCTGCAACACCCTGCCAATACTGTGCAATACCCCGCCATACTCTGCAACACCCCGCCATACTCTGCAACACCCCGCCATACTCTGCAACACCCCGCCATACTCTGCAACACCCCGCCATACTCTGCAACACCCCGCCATACTCTGCAACACCCCGCCATACTCTGCAACACCCCGCCATACCCTGCAATACACGGTAATACCCAGCCATACTCTGCAATACCCAGCCAATATTACAGTTGGGGAGATAACGTGGATATTACAGTGGGGGAGATTGTGGATATTACAGTGGGGGCTTTATGGTGGTGGAATTTTCAAAAGGTTTTTGCAAATGCAATTGTTTGCTGATCCGAAAAATTATCCGATCCGTGACTCTGATCCGAGCAAAAACTATCCGATCCGTGAGTTTGGGGGGGGACAGATGTACAGAGGGGGAACAGATATATGTGTGTGGGGGGGGGGGGACAGAGGGGAAACAGATATATGTGTTGGGGGGAACAGACGTGCAGGGGGGTACAGAGGAGAAATAGACGTGCAGGGGGGAACGCGCCCCTTGCTTACAGTAATACTAGACCCACCCCTAAGAATATTTTAAAAAAAAGTCAGTTACTTTGCTGAGTAACTAATTACTTTTCCAATGTAGTAACTGAGTTACTAACTCAATTACTTTTTTGGGAGAAGTAATTTGTAACTTAACTAATTACTTTTTTAAGTAAGATGACCAACACTGGTGGCGATCAACGACTTATAGTGGGACTGTGATATTGCGGCGGACAAAATCAGTCACCTGACACTCTTTAGGGACCAGTGACACTAACACAGTGATCAGTGCTAAAAAATATGCACTGTAATGACATTGCCTGGGAAGGGGTTAACATCAGGGGCGATCAAAAGGCTAACTGTGTGCCTAGCCAGTGTTTGTGTGTACTGTAGGAGGTGCTTTTGCTAGGGCAAGGCATGGAATTTGTTCCCAGCTTAGCAGGGACACACATTCCCTCCCGTCCCTCTTGTCAGAACGATCGACGTGTGCCGGAGGATATCAGGTACCGTGCACTGGCGTGTGTGTGTGTGTATATTATATATATATATATATATATATATATATATATATATATATATATATATATATATATATATATATATATATATATATATATATATATATATATATATATATATATATATATATATATATATATATATATATATATATATATATATATATATATACACTGTATTTTCTGGCGTATAAGACTACCTTTTACACCGAAATTACACAGCCAAAAAGCAGGGGTCGTCTTATACGCCAGGTGAAGAAGCCGCCAGATGGATATCAGTCCGCCGGGCGCTCTGTAAAATTGTAATATGTATACAGTATGCGCCGCTTAGCTAATCCTGGCGGGCGATGCACTCTGATGAATACAGAGCCTGCTAAGCCTGCTCAGATTGGGTAACAACCTCTGCCAATCCGTGCAGGCTACATGAGTCAGAGCGGCGCGGGCTGATGTCATAGCCTCTGCCAATCCGAGCAGGCTTTGTATCCATCAACAGATTAGGAAAATACAATGCCTGCCGTGATTGGCTCAGTGGTGCACACTGTCTGCACACTGTATTCTGAAGTGTACCTGTCGCTACTGTACTAACACAGCATCATATACTGTGTGTACGTTGTGCTGTACATATTAACAAAGCATCCTGTACTGCACATCTAGCTCCAGATCTCCCCTAAAATACAGGTAGGATTTATGGTGCTTTGGAGGAGAGAATTCATTGTTGCTGCCTACCAATTGTGGGATCTCTGAGACTTGTAGTTCGCCAGTTTCCTTTTTCTGATGTTAAGTCTGATGTTGTTTTTTTTTTGTTTCTGATGTTTTTTTGTAAATGGTGTTGCCTCGGAAGGGGGGTAGTCTTATATGGCGAGTATAGCCCCAAACCTAAGTTTTCACTGGAAAAATAGGGGGTCGTCTTATACGCCGGCAAATACGGTATATATATATATATAATTAATTAGTGCTGCACGATTAAATCGCAGAGAATCGTTACACCCGCCGCAATCGCAACTCGGGATCAGTGTTGCCAACCTACCAGATTTAAATTTACTGACACAACACCCAAAATTTACTGGCACCGCCAAGTTTTTACTGGCATTTACAAAAGTTACAAAATTACAGTTTAAGTGCAAATTTGAGTATTTAGGCTACAAACATACAATATGCAATTAGCAATATGATTTAAAGGTGGATAATAAGGCAAAAAACATATTTCTTATTTTATTTTCGATATAGTAAGTAAGTAGCTCAGGGACAGGAGACAGGAGGGCAAGAATTTGGAATGGAAAAGAAGGGGAGATGGGGGACATAAGGGGCATGGGGACTTTATATGAAACACACTACTCGGGTAAGGTGAGAACTTGATACAATGTATATGATGTTCAGTAGTGACCATGATGAGCGTACTGTATTGTTAAATATATCTTTAATTAAATAAATGAGTATCATACAGAGTAGGTAAAACATAAATAGTAACATCATTTTAAAATAATGATTGGTAGCATAGTACACAATATGACATATGATACAGTAGATATCAACAGTACACACAAAAGAATGGGCACAAACATCATGAACATGTAATTGCTGGCTCAACTTGATATACCCATGGTGTAAACATGGATACTGTGACATGACATCAAATATGAAAGCTCTACGCGTTTCGTGGATTGTATCCACTCATCAGGAGCAGCTACATGGGAATACCTGTAATGAATATTAAGTAACTAGTTTAGTAATAGTTAATTAATACAGGAAGAGAAGGAACAACAAAGTGGTCCTGTCACTTTTACCTGTAGGAATGTAGTATAGGTAGTACAGAGCAGATGGGTAGTGAAAATATAGTGATGTGTTGCACCGGGGGATGAATGACCATCCCCCCGGGAGCTGAGGCGGCAACAGAGGCAACAGCAGGATCGACCCCTCCAGAGACAGAATCGAAGATATTGGGATGAGCCAAATTTCCCTTCCAGTACTGTAATACTGAGTGTAAGCCAGATATGTGCACTGTAGTGATGACACAAAAAATCCAAATGAGCATGTGAGCATAGTAACACAGACCGTGTGAAGGGGGAATGAGGGACAAGGGGGGGGGGGGGGAAGTGGTGAAAGAGAAAGGATAGAGAGTTTTCTTTTTCTTTTTCTCTTTCACCACTTCCCCCCCCCCCCCCCTTGTCCCTCATTCCCCCTTCACACGGTCTGTGTTACTATGCTCACATGCTCATTTGGATTTTTTGTGTCATCACTACAGTGCACATATCTGGCTTACACTCAGTATTACAGTACTGGAAGGGAAATTTGGCTCATCCCAATATCTTCGATTCTGTCTCTGGAGGGGTCGATCCTGCTGTTGCCTCTGTTGCCGCCTCAGCTCCCGGGGGGATGGTCATTCATCCCCCGGTGCAACACATCACTATATTTTCACTACCCATCTGCTCTGTACTACCTATACTACATTCCTACAGGTAAAAGTGACAGGACCACTTTGTTGTTCCTTCTCTTCCTGTATTAATTAACTATTACTAAACTAGTTACTTAATATTCATTACAGGTATTCCCATGTAGCTGCTCCTGATGAGTGGATACAATCCACGAAACGCGTAGAGCTTTCATATTTGATGTCATGTCACAGTATCCATGTTTACACCATGGGTATATCAAGTTGAGCCAGCAATTACATGTTCATGATGTTTGTGCCCATTCTTTTGTGTGTACTGTTGATATCTACTGTATCATATGTCATATTGTGTACTATGCTACCAATCATTATTTTAAAATGATGTTACTATTTATGTTTTACCTACTCTGTATGATACTCATTTATTTAATTAAAGATATATTTAACAATACAGTACGCTCATCATGGTCACTACTGAACATCATATACATTGTATCAAGTTCTCACCTTACCCGAGTAGTGTGTTTCATATAAAGTCCCCATGCCCCTTATGTCCCCCATCTCCCCTTCTTTTCCAATATATTAGGGATGGAGACCTATGTACTGGATAGTCAAGGTCTCATACAAAGTCCCAACATTTTCTTTTTTCTCAAGAATTTGGAATGGGCGGCACACACACATAAAATTTACTCACGGTGACACTGGCAGCAGTGTGAGGCAGCACAGATGATGACATCTCACTGACACAACATGTCCCCTCCTGAAACACAGTGATAGTTTCTCTCCAAGCCAAGTGGTCCCTCCAGTCCACTCCAGTCTAAACAGCATTGATGGTCCCGGTGCCAGCCTGTGTTGCTCCCATACCGCAGACATGAGGCTCTGGCCGCTCTACTTGGCTCCATTGCACCATGACATCACACAACATGCTCAGGCACCGCCTCTGCCAGAGCCGCCCAATCACACTGTAGCAGGCACTCAGATGGTTTCAGCCGGCTCCGGACCAAGCCGAGCGCCACAGCCATATTTTTTACTGGCAACCTTTTTCTTTTACTGGTATTTACTGGCAGGAGAAAATTACCTGTTTTTTACTGGCTGCCAGTAAAAATACTGACGGTTGGCAACACTGCTCGGGATTTGTGCGATTCTTACTATTCTGACCATCAAGCTGTTGTGAGCTGAAAAGCGTGCGCCGCCGCTCGTTGTTGTATCATCTGGCATGTTTCCCTGTTTCAGAGCAGAGGGGAAGCCGTGCGTGCTGACGTCACTCAGCAGAAGAATGTCATTGGTGTCCCGGTGTCCTGCCGAAAATCGTCCCCCGGCGGATAATTTTTTTTTCTCCCTTCAAATTGTCTTGGGTATGAAGTGCCCCCTTGCGCAGTAAGAGGAAGAAGGGAGCTGAGCCTCCGAAAATAGCCAAAGCTGAAGAGCTGTGAGTAAGTTGAACACGGCGCCTGTGCAGTACAAGGGGGACATTTTTCGACAGAACATCGGGGACAAGCGTGACTGCAGCCGCATGCTGCAGCATCTAGGAAACGTGAGCAGCTTTACTTTTAATTATCTACAGTGCTCCCCAATCTCTCTCTCTCTCTCTCTCTCTCTCTCTCTCTATATATACACATTATCTACAGTGCTCCCCCCTCTCTCTATATACATTATCTACAGTGCTCCCCCCTCTCTCTATATACATTAACTACAGTGCTCCCCCTCTCTCTATATATTATCTACAGTGCTCCCCCCTCTCTCTATATATTATCTACAGTGCTCCCCCCCTCTATATATATATATTATCTACAGTGCTCCCCCCTCTCTATATATATTATCTACAGTGCTCCCCCCTCTCTATATATTATCTACAGTGAGAATCGTGAGAGAATCGTCATCTTTATTCCCTAAGCAAAAAAAAATTGTGATTCTCATTTTTCCCAGAATCGTGTAGCTAGCACCAACTAGTGCACATGTGTCAAACACAAGGCCCGTTGCCTGAATTAGGTCCTCCAGGCCATTTCATGTGACCCTCATCTCCCCTGCAGCTGCGGCATTCCCCTCCTGTCTATCCCTGCCTTGTTTTAGCAGAAGTGAAGACAGAACTTCTCAAACAGATCCTGCGCCACTCAGTGCAGGCCGCAGCACCCCTTAGTCTCCGTCCCCCCTGGTCTCAGCATTCAACAGGCTTCAGCCTTCCTCTGGTCCTCCTACAGACACTGCACTTTCTGCTCCCCAGCTTCTTCCCAGGAACAGCACTAGGTGGTGCACTATGTAAGGGAGGGTGGAGGACCCTTGCTTTCGGATGATGGGGGCTCTTCACATTTGATGTAAGGGGAGGTGAGGTGCTGTGGACATTTTTTTTTTTTATATACACTACAGGATTGTAACAGACTTTGGGCACTCCAAAGAGAATAGTAAAGTGGTGCATATAGTGCCTCCTCACCCTCCTGTCAGGCCCTGTTCCAATAGTTCCTGTCGGACTATTGTGTCTGGGTTTCAGGTGGACTGAAACCCGGACACATGATTCAAAACCCGGAATGTCTGGGTGAATTCTGGACAGGTGGCAACCCTACCTGTCATTCACAGCTTAAGTCTTAATTTATTACTAAAACAAAGGAATATTCAAATACAGGAGGCCATTATTTAATATAATAAAGAGTAGATACATTTATGTAGTCTTATGCCGCATACACACAAGCGGATTTTCCGTCATAAAAATCTTGGATGGTTTTTCCGACGGAATTCCACTCAAGTTTGGCTTGCATACACACGGTCACATAAAAGTTTGCTGAACTTTCGACTGTCAAGAACGCGGTGATGTACAACACTACGACGAGCCGAGAAAATGACGTTCAATGCTTCCGAGCATGCGTCGAATGGTCTCCGAGCATGCGTAGGAATTTTGCACGTCTGAATTACTACAGACAATTTCCGACCGAAAAAATTGAGAATTCGGCCAGCAAAAGTCCAATGGAGCATACACACGGTCAGAATTTCTGACCAAAAGCTCTCATCGGTCTTTTGCTGGCCGAATTTCCAATCATGTGTACGCAGCATTACAGATACAACCAGCCGTTTGAGGGCAACCATAATGAGGATGCGGCCCACTAATAAATTGAGTTTGACATCCCTGTACTAGTGTCTCTTATCTTCTCCTCTCCTCTCCATTCACATAGAAACATTTGTCCGACCCAAAAACCTGTTTGTGTGAGAACTGTAAAACCTGAATGCCCGAGAATGAACGCGCCCTTTGTGTATAACCAGGAAGTCACATAAGCCCCTGGCCAAGACTAAGGGTCACTCACATAACAGCTTCAATAACCAATTACCTTTCAATTAGTCGTATGCATCTTTTCAGAACTGTGCTTTCTCTACTAGTTACGAATTAGGGCCACAGGCTCTCTTCTGTATAGTATCCTGGACTTTCCAGAACAAGACTGACCACATTTTTTACAACCTGAAGATAGGTAATCCCTGTTTTTTTTTGCTTTTTGGTACAGTTCACTGCTTCAAATCCAAAGATGAAATTGCCAAACAACCGATCATGTGTCAGTTTAAAGACCAATTCACAGCACAGGGCTTAGTCTAGAATTATTTCTATCATCCAAGGCAAACAAGAGAGCGTCGGGACAGGGATACCAATACTGCAACTATTTTCCAATTACAGTGACTAATGCAGTTGTAGCTGTCAAAAAGCAATGCACTTCATACCAAAGACAATTTAAAGGGATAAAAAAAAAAAAATAAATATATAAATAAAAAGACAAAAAAAAAAAAAAAAGGGGAGGGGGCTAGCTGCTGAGAAAGAACTACAAAAGGATATACATCTACCTGGATGATAATAATATTTAAAGCAACCTAATTTGTATTAGTAACTAGTAGTTTCTTGTACTTTGAATGAATGCTGTAGAGCAGTGGTCGCCAATCTTTCGTACCTCACAGACCACTACATAGTTACATAGTTTGTCAGGTTGAAAAGAGACACAAGTCCATCTAGTTCAACCAAAAAATAAAATACAATCCCATACCCACAGTTAATACAGAGGAAGGCGAAAAACCCCAACAAAGCTGATGATCCAATTTGCTACAGCAGGGGGGGAAAAAAATTCCTTCCTGATCCCCCGGGAGGCAATCAGATTTTCCCTGCATCAATTTTACCTATAAATGTTAGTACCCAGTTATATTTTGTATATTTGGATAAGAATCCAGACCTTTTTTTTTTTTTAAAGCAATCTAAAGAGCTGGCCAGAACCACCTCTGTGTTTCCACATCTAATATATACACACCGTCGGAAAATCCGACCACAAAATCCATCGGATTTTTTCCGACGGATTTTGTCCGACACTGGTGTTGCATACACACGGTCGGACAAAGTTGTCGGAAAATCCGATCATTCTGAACATGGTGACGTTTGTTGCCTACGACGGGACTACGTAGAGGCTAGTAGCCAATAGCTTTGGTCTTGTAATGTGATCTGAGCATGCGTGGCACTTTGTCCGTCGGAATTCGCTACACGATTGGAAAAAGTCCGACAGGACTTTGTTGTCGGAAAATTTGAGAGCAGGAGATAAAACGTTGTCCGTCGGAAAATCCGACGGAAAAAGTCCGATGGAGCCTACACATGGTCGGAATTTCCGACAACATTGTCCGATAGGACATTTTCCGTCGGAAAATCCGACCGTGTGTACGGGGCATTACTGTGAAGAAACCTTTCCGTATTTGGAGATTAAATCGATTTTCCTCCAGACGTAAAGAGTGCCCCTTGTCCTCTGATGACCTTAAATTGAATAACTCAAAACCAAGTTCACTATAAAGGACCACTTGTGTATTTGTACATGTTGATCATATCCCCCCTTAATCTGCTCTTCTCAAGAGGTAATAGATTCAGTTCCTCTAACCTTTCCTCATAGCCAAGTTTCTCCATGCCTTTTATCAGTTTGGTTGCCCTTCTCTCACTTTCTCCAGTTCCCCGATATCCTTTTTGAGAACTGGTGCCCAAAACTGAACTGCATATTCCAGATGAGGTCTTACTAATGATTTGAACAGGGGCAAAATGATCTCTCTCTCTGGAGTCCATACCTCTCTTAATACAAGAAAGGACTTTGCTCACTTTGGAAACCACAGCTTGGCCCCCAAGTGCATAACTTTACATTTATCAACATTAAACCTCATTTGCCACATAGTTGCCCAATTAGACAGTGCATTGAGGTCGGCTTGTAAATTGGAGACATCCTGTAAGGACGTTATTCCACTGCATAGCTTGGTGTCATCTGCAAAGACAGAAATGTTACTTTTGATCCCAGACCCAATATCATTTATAAAGATATTAAAAAGTAAGGGTCCCCAACACTGAACCTTGGGGTACACCGCTGATAACCTTAGACCATTCAGAGTAAGAATCATTAACCACTACTCTGAATTCTGTCTTATAGACAGTTTTCTATCCATTTACAAATTGATCTTTCCAAGCCTGTAGACTTTAATGTAACCACTTGCTTACTGGGCACTTAAACCCCCCTCCCTTGCGCGGTCATATAACACTGTACCCATTTTTATCATTTTTTTTCCCCACAAATAGAGCTTTCTTTGGGTGGCATTTGATCACCTCTGCGGTTAAAAAAAATAAAAAAAATAAAAAAAGACAGGTAATTTTTCTCCTTCATTGATGTACACTGATCAGGCTGCACTGGTGGGCACCGATAGGGTGGCAATGGTGGGTGGTACTGGAGGGTATTGGTGGGCACTTAGTGCACTATTAGGTGGCACTGATAGCTGGCAGTGATGGACACTGATGGGGTACACTGAAAGGCAGCACTGATTGGCACCACTGGTGGGCATTGATAGGTAGCACTCATGGGCATTGATAGGTAGCACTGGTGGGCAATATGAGCACTGGCAGGTGGCACAGAGGAGGAGGCAGATGTGCCTCCCTCTTCGGGACCGATGTCCCTTGAGCATAAGCCGGTGATCGCCTTTTTTTTCTCATCATGCCGTCAGCGTGAGGAGAAAAAAAAAAACGATTACCGAGTTTTTGTTTACACACGTGATCAGCTGTCATATGACGGCCTCCAGGAAATTCAGGTCCACGCTGTGGCCGTCATTCGGCTATAGCACGGACCTCAAGTGGTTAAACATGAGCCGTGTGTGGGGAACTGTGTCAAACGCTTTTGCAAAATCCAGGTATATCACATCCACAGCTACTCCTCAGTCCAAGGTTTTACTTACCTCCTCATAAAAAGAAATCAGGTTTGTTTGACAACTTCTGTCTTTCATGAATCCATGCTGTCTGTTGGTTAAAATATTTTTTTTCCAGCAAGAACTCGTCTATGTGGTCTTTTATTAAACTCTCCAGTATCTTCCTGACTATAGAAGTTAAACAGGTCTATAGTTACTTGGTAAAGACTTTGATTGATTTAAATATGGGCACCACATTGGCTCTATGCCAATCCAGTGGTACCATTCCAGTTATTAGAGTCCCTAAAAATTAGAAACAATGGCCTTGAAATGACAGAGCACAACTTTTTAGGATCCGTGGGTGGATGCCATCTGGTCCAGGTGCTTTATCCACCTTTATTCTGTATAAATATTTCTGGGCCAGATCACTTTTAGCCATTGTGGATCATTTGGGGCTGTGTCACTACCACCCCCATTAAGGACTTGCGCTCCCCCATGCTCCTTTGTATACACGGAGCTGAAAAAAGTATTTAATAAGTTTGCCTTCTCTTTGTCCCCAGTCACCCACTCTAGATTATTTTGTAAGGGCCTACATGCTCAGACCTGACCTTTTTACTATTAATATTTTGAAGAAAAAAAATTGGGGTTTGTCCTATCTTTTGCAATCTGTTGTTCATTTTCTGCATCCTTGATTTCCTTTTTACATATTCTGTTATATTCTTTGGGACATTTAAATGATGATAGCATTCCTTCATTTTTATAGTAAATATATAAAGTAGTAAACTGCGCCAAAATTTTTATTTTTTTTTGAACCCTGCAAGGTACTACTTACCTTAGAACAAAGCCCTCCAGCGGTGCGCTGGTCCACTGAGAGGGCTTCCATCTTCACCCGGTCTTCCTTCTGGGTTTGTGTGCTCCGGTGTTCTGTTAAAACAGCCAACTCATCAAAATCTCTAATCACATCACTTCCAGTTACTCTCCAGCATCAGTAATTGGAGATTTCAACGAGTTTGCCGTTTTGACAAAAAAATCGGCAGCGTATACACTACGGCACACAAGGAGTTTGCGGTTTTGATAAAACCACGGCTAAGGAGGAAAAAAGTTGTCACTGCCTTGGAGGCGGCCATTTTGTTGGTTGGTAACGGGTGGACTAACAATGTCCACTCGTATTATGTACTGTACCGTATACGCTGCCGGTGTTGTGTCAAAACAGAAAACTCATCAAAATCTCCAATTACTAATGCTGGAGAGTAACTGGAAAGGACGTGATTGGAGATTGCGACGAGTTGGCTGTTTTGACAGAACACCGGCCATCCGATTGGCCATGCCGCAATGACGTCACTTCGCGCATGAGAGGCTCGGGGCTGTGAAGGAACGAAACGGTTACGCTGTCCCTTCAGAGCGCATCTATCTCCTCAACCAGGGGTAGGCAACCTCAGCCCTCCAGCTGTGGTGAAACTGCAAGTCCCCTGAGATATTGCAAGACCCCAACAATCAGAGGCAGGGCCCTAATGCCGCGTACACACGATCGGAATTTTTCCAACAGGAAATGTTCGATGTGAGCTTGTTGTCGCAAAGTCCGACCGCGTGTATGCTCCATCGAACATTTGCTGTTGGAATTTCCACACACAAAATGTTGGAGAGCAGGTTCCCAAATTTTCCAACCACTTCACTTGTTGTTGGCAAGTCCGATCGTGTGTACACAAGTCAGTCGCCACAAAAGCTCACGCATGCTCGGAATCAATCAGAAGGAGCCGCACTGGCTATTGAACTTCCTTTTACTCGGCTTGTCGTACGTCTTGTACGTCACCGCGTTCTCACGTTCGGAATTTCCGACAACATTTGTGTGACCGTGTCTATGCAAGACAGGTTTGAGCCAACATCCTGCGTAAAAAAAAAATCCACGGTTTTGTTGTCGGAAATCCTGATCGTGTGTACGCAGCATTAGAGGCAAAGGCATGGATGGGATTTGTAGTTTCACCACAGCTGGAGGGCCGGGATTGCCTACTCCTGTCCTAAACAGTGCAGGTTTAGGAGATATTCACAGTACCTACAGGTAAGAAACTAGGCTTACCTGCAGGTACAAGTGCAATAAGAGAAAGTTTACTTCCACTTTAGAGCTGCACAATTAATCGTCAAGAATCGTTATCGCAATCTTGACTAAAGTGTTTCACAATTCTTTCTATGCAAATTCTCTCCGGGCAGTCTGCCAAGAATCAAAACATTCTTTATCAGTTGAACTTAAAGCGGTTCTGCACACAATTTATTTATTTTCTTCTCCTGTTACAACTAATTTCAGTATAAGTTTAAACTCACTTTTTTGATGTTTGTCCTGTATCCATGTCCGTTTGTTGATCCGATCTGCACTTTAAAAAAGTAAACCACGGAATTTCCATTTTGCTTGTGGGCATTTGAAGCCCACAAGCGATCACTTCCTTGTTCCCATTTCTTAATATCTACCAGCATGCGCACTGGCAACAGTGCCGAGCGGCGTTAAATAACTATGTTGTCATAACAACGGGTGGCGTCCGTGAAATCACGCGAGATTTCGTGTCGGCTGTCCGCACTGACTCCTGGGATGAATGACACCAGATCCCAGGTGACAGTGTGGCAATTCAAGGGAAGTTATGCGGATAACCGCACAGACCCCGCCCACAGCCGCAGACACAGATGAATGTGTGGAGAGACCTGGCTGAAATTCTAAGGTAACATAGAAAAAAATAAATAAAAAAACGCCATTTACCACTATTTGGATGCTATGGAATATAATGACCCAATATTAAATTATTGTGTGCAGGACCGCTTTAAGTATAAAACATTGGAACAATTTGTCAATGGAATAGATTGTGTGTGCAAGTGAAAAAAAACTAAACCTTTTTCTGACATTTGTTGATTTCAAGTTAAAATCATTTTTCTTTGCTAAAAGTTTACTTAGAACCCCCAAACATACGGTATATATATATATATATATATATATATATATATATATATATATATATATATATATATATATATACACACACACACACACACATATATATACACACACACACACACACACACACACACACACACATATTTTTTTTTTTTTTTTTTAGTAGACACCCTAGAGAATACAATGGTGGTTGTTGCAATATTTTATGTCACACTGTATTTGCGCAGCGGTCTTTCAAATGCAATTTTTTTTTTTAAATTACTTTAATGGATAAAAAAAAAAAAAAAAAAAAAAAAAAACAAACACTAACCAGTAAAGTTAGCCCATTTTTTTGTATAATGTGAAAGATTTTACGTTGCGTGAATTGTGATCTTTTTAATCTAAGCAAAAAAAAATCGTGATTCTCATTTTGGCCAGAATCGTGCAGCTCTAATTAAAATGAGATTTGCTGGTCGGATCAACAGGTGCAAATAAATGAAAACGAGCCTATAGAAGAAAAACGAATGCAGCCAACACATCTATGGTTTTGCAAGCTATAATATAGTACATTTTTCCTTTTGGATTTAGCTATGCCATTAATAATGGCGTCATTGTTGGGTGAAGGAGGGATCGGACAAAGACTGGATCATGGTTTCAGAGCTTCCATATGTCCTGTGTATGGATTAGCTCAAAAGAAAGAAAAAAAAAAAAAAAGTGCCGATCTTCACAAAAACAAACAATCACCTGCAAAAAAAATAAATAAAAAAAAAAAAAAAAGTATGGAGGATTTGTCTACCGAACAATGAATGCTGAATAATGCACAGGCCTTTCCGCCGTATCTTCTATAAACAGGTATTTCCAGTAAACTCCTTGAAACATTAATATAATAGCCCAGCGGAGGATGAAAAGCTTTGTGCTGGCAGCACTTTTCGTCTTGTCCATTACATCAGAACCCAAGACCTCAATCGGTAACGCTGTATATAGATGCACAGTATACATTTACTATGGCTGTCTGGCACAGGGTAACCTGAACTGCAATATACTTCCGCAGGCCATTATATGAGCTCATTAATTCCGCCTTACTTGAATATAATTATAATAAAAAAAAGGCACACAGGCAGATTACAGAATACACTTCTCTCCAGATGAAACCCTTGGGTGCCACTAAAAGTGCAGCATTCATCAACAAATAAATATTGGATCGCACTTGCCTTCATATTGGTAATGGTTGTTTTCTTGCCTTCCATTTCAATAATAAATTTAGCCTCCAGATCCTTCTCCCTGAAGAACAAATAAAAGAATGTGTTAAGGTCCGACAGCATCGTTTGTTCTCAAAATGTTTGTGCATATAATCTCCGCGCGCATTCATACAGACATTCCACAAACTATGTTTAATATTCTTATATTGCAGCGTATGCACAGAGGTAACATAACGGCGCAGAAAGGACACATCTGTTTCTGGCAATGAGTCCATCCAGGATTGGAAGTACAGGCCTATTTAAAAAAGGGAAACACCCCCTTTATACATTCGAAAAGAAAAATCACAGATGCTTAAACTTTTTTATTTAAAGCTAAACTCCAGGCAGATACAAAATGACACTTGATCTCTGAAAGATTTACGCCCCTTCACGACCAGGCCACTTTTTGCGATGTGGCACTGCGTTATTTTAACCGACAAAAGCGTGGTTGGGCGACACTGTACCAAAATAAAATCAATGTCCCTTTTTTCCCCCCCACAAAAAAGGACTTTCTTTTGGTGGAATTTGATCAACACTGCGTTTTTTTTTTTTTGCAATATAAATAAAAAATAGACCAACAATAAAAAAACATATCCAAAAATAAAAATAAAAAAATAAATCTAAAAAAAAAAATAAAAAAAAATATAAAAAAATCGAATTTCTTCATAAAATGTAAGCAAATATGTATTCTGCTCGTAAAATTTTTTTTTGGTAAAAAAAAAAATCCCAATAAGCGTATATTGATTGGTTTACATAAAGGTTATAGCGTCCAACAAATTATGGGATATATTTTTGGAATTTTTATTTATTTTATAATACTAGTAAGGGCCGCAACTACCGACTTGTATCGGGACTTGGATATTGCGGCGGACAAATCAGTTTGGGGGAACCACTGACACCAAGTATACCGTGATCAGTGCTAAAAATATGCACTGTCACTGTACTAATGACACTGGCTGGGAAGGGGTTAAACATCTAGGTGAGATAAAAGAGTTAAAGTGATACTAAAGTCTTTTTTTTTTTTCTTTAAAAATAACAAACATGTTAAACTTACCTGCTCCGTGCAGTAGTTTTGCACAGAGCAGCCCAGATCCTCCTCTTCTCTGGTCCCCCGCCAGCTCTCCTGGCCCCTCCCTCCTGTTAAGTGACCCCACAGCAAGCAGATTGCTATGGGGCACCCAAGCTGAGCCACAGCTGTGTGTGTTCATTCCCTTTGTGTTCAATAGGGCTTCCACTGGCAAAAGGTAATCTTGTATCCAACTGCAAAACTGACCCATTCGCAAGTGTGACTGGGACCTTATGGTGTGGCCCTTGGGGCCCCTGCAGACAGTACTCAGTTTCCCTTACCTAGGCCATTTCAGATCCTGGCCAGATGACTTTACAATTTCTGTAGAACAGGCACAAACTGGAACACAAATACCAAAACACACACACACACACACACACACACACACACACACACACCAATGGCCACTTTATTCAGACAATTAACGTTTTACTAAACCCTGCTTGTAATACCCACTGTGGTACCTAAGGGGTTAATCCTCTGCATTATGTAAAGACAGTTTGATCCTGTCTTCTCTGATCCTCCTCTGCCTGCACTGTCCTCCTGGACAAGTCCGGATAAGACAGAGCTTTTGGAGTCAGGCTGCACATGCTCAGTTTGGTGTGTAATGCTAGAGTTTTTTTTTTGTGATCATGTGATCAGCACAGGGCCAATTGGCACTGTCCAGACAGAGTCAGGAGCCTTGCAGCCTCATAGGACAACTCAGTGCAGTATGAAAAATGATAGAAATCACAAGACTGCTATATACGAAAAAAATTTTATTTAGAAGTATATTTACAAAAATAATTGCATTTCCATGTCCTGTGTACTGTGGGAGACCAGATCTAGTGAATGCAGGGTCCTGGGTTTAGCAACACTTTAAATGGCATTTATTTTTTAGTGTGAGGACTGAAGGGGAACATTGATATCAATATTGGTTAAAGCTGAACTTCAAGCAAAAAAACTTTTATGGAAATACATTTCTCAATAGCCACAAAGGATATAAATCAATTTTGTGTGCACTAAATGTTTCTGCAAACTATTACCTCATAAAAGAAACGGTGACATCATTACTTTGCCTGCGCAGACAGCAGAGGTGTGGGAGGAGCCCAACAGGCTCCACCCATTACAGACTGCCTGCAGAAAACTAGAGGAGGGCAGGGAGACAAGACCAGTCATCCTGCACCAGGAAAGAGAGCAGCAGTGACTGGTCTTCATTATAGGAATGTTCTGCACAGGGGTAAAGTCAGGGCTCCAGTCCTGCGGGAATGCGTGGGAACAGCGTCCCTGCACTTTTTTCACAGCAGGAACGCCGTTCCCTTTGCAGGACTAGAGCCGCCCGAGCCGAATGTTGAGATGCATGCAGAGTAGCGCAGGAAGCGCCTGTCTGTAGTAAGTTTTCTCTCATGTCATCGCTGCTCGCTCCCCTGCAGCCCATCCTCTCTTCTCGTCTATCCCAGATGATGTCACAAGCCAATGGGGATAGACAAGAAGAGAGGAGGGACCACCAGGGAGCGAGCAGCGCTGCATGACATGAGAGAAAAAAAAGCTTACTACAGACAAACGCTTCCTGCGCTACTCTGCATGCTGGCTAGTAAGATCCCCTGATGTGCCCTATAATGTGCCCCCTGATGTGCCATGTGCCCCATGCCCTGATGTGCTATGTGCCTGTGCCCTGATGTGCCATGTGCCCCATGCCCCTGATGTTCCCTGATGTGCCCCATAATGTGCCCTGAGGTCCCCCGTGCCCCATAATGTGCCCTGAGGTCCCCCGTGCCCTATGCCCTGATGGGTACCTGATGTGTGCTGTGCCCTGATGCCCTATGCCCTGATGTGCTATGTGCCCTGATGTGCCCCATAATGAGCCATAATGTGCCCTGATGTGCTATATGACCCGTGCCCTGAGCCCTGATGTGCTCCATGCCCTGATGTGCCCCAATGTTCTATGCCATGATGGGCCCCATGACCCGATATGCCCCGTGCCCTGATGTGCCCACAATGTCCTGTGCCCTGATGTACTGGGCTCTGTACCCTGATGTGCTGTGCCCTGGACCGGTCTGGATAAAGTCCAGGGCCACATTTTTGTCCCAGTCCAGCCCTGGAGGGGCTAATGAGAGCTGCAGAGCTGGAGGTGTGTGTCTGTGTAAATCCAGGAAGTGAACAGGCAGCAGCTTCAGCTGCCCACAGTTAAAATGGATGCAGCCAGACTTAGTGGAGGGAGATTTCTGCAGCATATTTGGCAAGTACAGAATCACAGTATATATAAAATAATATGCAAAGTGGTTGGAGGGAAGCTTCAGAATGGCAAAGATGTTTTTATTACAAATTATGCTAGTAGACTGCAGTTCCTCTTTAAGAATACTTTTATTTTTACTACATTTTTTGATCCTGGAGTTCAGCTATAAAACATTACACTCTGTTAAAGAGGGAGACCCTACAATACTCAACAAGAATGCCATCACAATAGTTTTGTGTGTCTGGAAAACAAAAGATAAAAAATAAAGACATAATGTATGGCGATATAGGAAAGGTGATTCATCACCGTGCAGTGCTTAATGAGCTCAGCCTAGCATTGTGTGGGAATTGCTCTCCCTCATCACATGAGCACAAGGGGCAGCGAGCCAATCCAAACCAAACTACACCCATCATTATCACCAAAGACACACAAGACACAATTTCTAGACAGAATGCAGTTATAAATAAATAAAAAATAAAAAAAAGGAAGAAGATGCATTTAAACACTTCAGCCCCGGAAGATTTGGCTGCTGAAAGACCAGGCCATTTTTTGCGATTCGGGACTGCGTCGCTTTAACTGACAATTGCGCGGTCGTGCGACGTTGCACCCAAACAAAATTGGCGTCCTTTTGTTCCCACAAATAGAGCTTTCTTTAGGTGGTATTTGATTGCCTCTGCTGTTTTTATTTTTTGCACTATAAACAAAAAAATGCGCGACAATTTTGAAAAAAATAAATAAAAAAAAAAAACACACAATATTTTGTACTTTTTGCTATAATAAATATCCCCATATATTTTTTTTTTTTTAAAAAGCTAATTTTTTGTCAGTTTAGGTCAATACGTATTCTTCTACATATTTTTGGTAAATAATGCAATAAGCGTATATTTTGATTGGTTTGCACAAAAGTTATAGCATCTACAAAATAGGGGATAGATTTATAGAATTTTTATTAATCTTTTTTTTTTTTACTAGTAACGGCAGCGATCCTTTGATTTTTTTATCGCGACTGCGACATTATACAATTCATGACACAGAGGGACTTTGCAATTAATTGCAATTCATCTGACCACTCTTCATAAGATTCTGGAGTATATGCAAATTGCCATCATAAAAATGGAAGCAGCAAACTTTGTGAAAATGAATATAAGTGTCATTCTCAAAAATGTTGGGCCATGGCTGTATCCTCTGGTTTATCTTGAGATGAAGAGAAACTCACTTGCTCTCTGTGTGGAAGCAGTATCCCCACTGCAGAGGTACAACACGCCCGACTGAGTCAGACAATCAGCAAAGCTTGGATTTCCCCGTTTACTAGGACAGATGTAGCTCTGATTTAGCAGGGGGTGTTTTGGGCCTCTGCAGAGAGATCACTGCTTCCACATGGAGAGCAGGGGTCCTTCTCTATAGCACACAAGCACGGGACAGGCTGTGGCTGCTTTCTAAAGACAAATTGCCTTAGCGTGCCTTTTGTTTTGATGTACCTGGAATGTATTTAACCAATTTAAAGCCCAACTCTAGGAAGAGTAAATGTCCTCTCTTTGAGTCGGGTGATCCACACTGCAAGGGTTACTTGGGCGTTTAGGTCTAGGAAAAGCAGTTTTACTTATATGATCCTCCGCTCCACCAGCAGACAGTGCTCCCCTACACTCTGGAGGTAGATTATGCCTTAGCTTCCTTATATCTGGTGCAGGGCCCACAGTGTAGAGGAGAAAAGGCAGCAGAGGTTGGTCTAGCAGCACAGAGAAGCCTACTGGAGCGGATCATCAGATATGTAAAACAGCTTTACCCAGTCCCCTTGACATAAACAATTAATGTTGCAGTGCAGATGCAGCCCCCAATGCAAGGGTGGACTTTATTTTTGCCATGGAGTTCAGCTTTACATTTATTGTAAACCTAGAAAAAAAAAAAAAAATAAAAAAAAAAAAAAACACACGACAAACGTGTCAAAATTCCAGGTAAACAATGGTTTGGCACAGAGCAGTCCTGATCCTCCTCTTCTGGGATCCTACGCTGGTGCTCTAGGCCTCTCCTCTTCTCTGTGTGCCACCATAGGAAGCTGCATTCTATGGTGGCACACAAGTGCGGGCCCGATCCCAAGCCGTGCTGTGTGCATCTATTGACACAAAATGTGTGGCTCCCCCCCCCCCCCTTGTCACAGGATTTTGATTGACGGCAGCATGAGCCAATGGCACCTGCTTTTATACATCTGCCCTGTGATTATAGAGAGCAGAGAGAGTCACTTTTCTCAGGTACAGTGCTGGATCGAGATTGGGCTCAGGTAAGTATAAGACGGAGACAGGATGGAGGGGCCGATGGGGGCTGGGTTGAAGAGTGGCGTAGATGCACACAGATCTTTTTTACCTTAAAAGCAGAGTTCCGCTTTAAAAAAAAAAAAAAAAAAAATTTATTATACTGCAGCTGCTGACTTTTAATAATCGGACACTTACCTGTCCCAGGGTCCAGCGATGTGGGGGATTAAAGGCCCGCTCGTCTCCCCCTTCGCTCGGCAGCACCGGCATTGTAACTGTGGTAGCCCGGCTGTGGTTTCACAGCCAGGCACCCACTGCCCATGTGCGAGCCGCGCCGCGACTGGCCGCGCAATCTGGAACCTGTGACGTGTCCCAGATGATTGCCTAGAGGGAGGGGGAAGAAGTGAGCTTCCTTCTGGCGCCAAGGGTGCGCCAGAAGGAAGTGGGAGCTGGAACCCTCTGAAAAGAGGGTATCCGCCCCCCCCCCCAAAAAAAATAAAAGCGGAGTTCCACCCACATATTTTTTTTTTTTTTTAAACAAACAGATTATTGCAGAATGTATATTATACAATTGTTACTCTTATCAGTAGCGCTTAATTTCAAGAATTAGCCCACAAGCATATTCTTCCGGGGTACGGCACTGCTGTATTCCCAACATTCACTGGCCGTTCTCGCACATATGCTGCAAAAGCACGTAGCGGCGAGGGAAACTACACAGGTTGCCATCACAGTGGGTGTCGGCGGAAGTGCCCGCCCAGTTGTGATGGCAAATACCGCGATTCTAGCCCTCGGTCCTGGGAAATGATGATACACATCTCCCAGGAGCAGTAGCGAGCAAAGGCGCCGAGGGAAATTACGCCAGGCGCCACGGTGAGGAAGGGGAAGATTAGAAGGGACCACATAGCAACAGCCATTAAACAAATAAGAAAAAAATGCAGTGAATGCACGAAGGTGAAAAAACCTTCTGCTTTTACAATCACTTCATTGCAATTGGAATTTAAAACAGAACTCCAGTCAAAAATTAGATAAAAATTAATACCCAATAAAAAGATAACATTGAAAAAAAAGCTTTTGATGCAATATAGGGGTGGATAAAAATCAATGAAAGCCTGAGTCTGTTGGCAGAGTTCATTGATAGATCCTGGTTAACCATTAACCTATAACTAACAGGATTTTAGAGTAACAACTTATGTAATACTGCGAGCAACTGTTACCTGCAAGTGACGGATCCCCGTGCCAGGTAACAAATAGACCCACCCGTGCCATTCTGTAGTCACTGAGATTAGCAGACTTGCACAGACACCAGTTCAAACCTCATTCACATGGGTGGCAGGCGCCACGGCCATTCTGAAAAGCATTCTGCAATGGATCGCATTTTGCAGATCCGGTTTCTAGGTATTCAGGACATTATATTGCTGTCCCTTGAATGCCAGCTTTTTTTTTTTTTTCCACATTGTACTTCTGTGCCACAACCACCATAGCAACATTTGGCATGCGGTTGCAGCACGGTCCCATTTACTTTGGGGTCAAGAGGGGTAGCCAGGATTTTTTTTTTTTTTTTTAAATCAGATTTTATTTATTTTTTAAAAGTGTTTTGCCACATTCATACAGAAACACGACACATCAAACAGGACAAATACAACTACAGCGTGGTGTTCGGCAGTGGACAGGGAGAGATCACATGTTCATAAGATTAACGTAAAATAACTGCATAAACCATAAATTTACAACAGGCACCCGAGAGGATAAAGTGGATGTAAACCTCAGATCTGAAATATTAGTGTCATTTCTGTCTTCGTTCCTCTGCTATCAGCATGAATCACTTCTGACAAGTTTTCCTGACACCAAGAGAAAAAGGTGACAAGAGAGGGATCTTCAGCGCACAGCCTTGTGTTTTCACAGCCATGTCCCTATACTGCGCTTTGTGAATGGCCTGGCGGTGGGGAGGGAAGCCGAACTTCCGAGTGATCTCACCGCGGTGAGATCAGCCAGAAGTGGGGGCGGGTACCTGTCAAAAGCCAAGTACACGCTTCCCCCTCCCCCAAACTGTGCCAAATGTGGCAGCAGAGGAGGCAAACATCTGAGCTTTCCCTTTTGGGTGGAGCTCCGCTTTAAGATCAAAAAGAGACTGTACAGATTACAAAGCGCTTTAATATATGGCATCTATCCATCACAACCAAACTTACATGTAGTATTGTGTAGAAAATAGGTTGTTATCTTTTTCAAATGGTTTACACAAACATTAGCTCGCCGCAGTTGAAGTGTCCCGCGCGCATGCGCAGAGCGCCGTCTTCGCTGCTCTGGCCAATCATAGGGCCGCAGCGGCGCTGTGATTGGCCGGAGCGGCGATACCCGAAAGAGAGATGGCTGCGGCTGGAGGGGGAGAAGAGGATGGCGTCGGGGGGCCCCGATCTAAGGTAAGTGATGCATAATGAGCTAGTATGCTAGTCATACTAGCTCATTATGACTTTGTCTTGCTGGTAGTTTAAAAAAAAAAAAAAATTAGCAAAAACGGGTTTACAACCGCTTTAACATCATGAATTTAAATGAATATGAATTTATTTTTGGCACCTTTATCTCTATTTTCGGTGGCCTTTTTCTCAATCGGCAAAAACGCAGATCATTTTTGGCAGCTGTTATATCGGTGCATCCATACTTCTAATGTATGGGGGATGCCGAGTTGCCAGGATATTTAGAGTCAGTTCACCTTTAAAATTTTTCACAAAAAGGTGAAGGTATCCTTTAACAGAGCGAAATAAGGGAGCAAATAAGGCTTCATTCACACATGCATACTACATCGTGCACCTCTACAAGGGCCTCGCTTCCCAGCATGGGGATGCACTGGTGTACTGTGCATCCCTGTGCAAGCAGTCCAATTCAAGTCAACTGGGAGCACCTAC